>RJWJ010026625.1:0-22856 GCA_004363605.1 Indri indri | reverse complement strand
AGCCATTTTCAAAAGACAGTCACTTCAAATCCACCCTTACGAATGGCTCTTGGACTTCTCAAAGGACACTAAGCATATTTGTGCAGACCCACTTCTGTAAGATCCACTCAGGCTTCAAATTAGTGTTTCTTAAAATACCAGTTACCACCAGTTGTTCTATGATTAAATATGTTAGGAAAATTCTACATATATCCCTTTCCTGGAGAATTACCATTTACGTTACTGTTTAGAACAATCAGCATTTTCCAAACTTATTTATAAGGCCAATGAGTATCCAGCAACGCTTGTGTTTGGGCAACTAATACTTGATACTTAACTTCAGGATTGTTGTTGATTAAAAAAGAAAATACACATAGTTTCTCATGTCCAAAACACAATAAGGGCTTCATAGAGTTTAGCTATGATTATTATTATTAATAGCTACTCTTTAAATAAGCTTAGCTAGCAGTGCTGCTGTATCCTGAACAATGCACACGACGGGCACTGGTTCTGCCAGCAGGTCCTGGGTGACATGGTGGGGAGTTGAGATGGTTATTAAGTGTCCTTTTTCTTCCACGTGGTGAGCCATGCAGGGCCAGTGGATGAGGCGACACCCGTCAAGGTAAGTGCACGATTACTGGCCACAGCTGACAGCATAAGTGCACTTCAGGTAGGTTAGTTCTAGGCAGACAGGGCGGGAGGCACCACCTCTGGACACTCAGTCCCAGGTTTGTACCTCAGCAGAACTTGGACACATCTCTGGTTTTCATGGGGCTCTCAGAGTTGCTGTGGTGTCTTCTTACTGGACAGAGCCCAGGGTGTCATCTGAATCCTAGCATTCCACATTATGACCACTTCAGCTCCCCGGTGCCCGTGAGTCTGAAGTCCCAAGATCTCCAGGTCCTGATCTCAGGCTCTGAAATCTACCCACCTTGTTTTCTAAAGCCTCCCCTGCCACGCCACCCAATGGATAAGAAACAGTCTCTTAAAGGAGTCCTTTAGCCCTAAATGATATTTCGACAATGTGAATCCACAGGAAACTGCCATTTTACTGTTTGCCCTGAGCACTTCCAGAAAACTGATGCACTCTGGAAAAACACAAAAGCCAACTGCCAAGATGCTACGGAGAAGGAGTGCGTGTGCAGGGTGGGTGGAAGCCTGGAGGTGTCACTGCTTTGGGCATGCTTGCCCACTGCAGGATGTGCATCTGCACAACTGCTTTGCCCTGGTTTCCTAACGTGGGCTCTGTTGCTGCATTAGGAAGGTTCCCTGCCCTGCCATTGGTTTAGCTGGTGCCAAGGGTTCCTCTCTCAAAACTGGCATAACCTAAGAGGAGCACTGAATTCAGAAAAGAAGGGAATGTGCCACACTGCCAGCACATTCTTGGTGTGATCGGAGGCTGAGGGTCCAATTCTTCCCTCCCAAAAGGCAAGGAATATGTGTCAATGAAAAAGACGCTTAAAAGGTGATGAAATGAGTTAAAGTGAGATTTCCTTCTGTTGGGATTCTGTGGTTCAGTTTCTAAGAACCAGGAGTGTGGGGGTTGAAAAATGGCTGCAAAAATCTTTTACATTCCTCCAACTAAGCTGTGGGGTATATGTCCCTTCCTTGGGAATCTGGATAGACTTGTAACTGCTTCCACTAATAGACTACGATGGAGGTAGTTCTATGTGATGCCCGAGGCTGGGTCATAAAAGGCAATGAAGCTTCTGCCTTGTTCACTGGAGCCCTTGCACTGGAGCCATGGGTTGTCATGTAAGAAGTTCAACTCTCCCAAGGCTGCCATGTTTGGCAGAAGCACAAGCTACAGGGAGAGGCTTCATGTGGGCACTCCTACTGACAGTGCAGCTGAGTTCCATGCGCGTGTCCCCAAGCTCGGGTGCCAGATGTGTGCATGAAGGAGACACCCAATGATTCCAGTCCCCAGCTGCTGAGTCCCCCTCAAGCCTTTGGGTCTTCCCAGATGAGACCCCAGACAGCATGAAGCAGAGGCAAGCCACCCCCACTGTAGCCTGTCCTAATTTCTGACCCAATAGAACCTGTAACCATAATGTATACAATGGACATTTTACACTACCAAGTTTTGAGGTGGTTTGTTATTCAGCAATAGCATCCAAAACAGGTTTTGGTGCCTTGGCCTGTGGAAGCCTCTTACACTCTCAAAGTGAAAAAGCTAATGTCCTTGAGGACCAACCATATGTGTTTATTCAGATTTATGCCAAACTATCAAGTCTTTAAAAAAAGGATTAATGTTCTGCAGTATCATATATGGCAGCAAGCTTTATGCAGACTGCATTTGTATTTTTGTTTCTCTGCACAAAACACATCTGAAACAATGAGTATATTTTTTCTATTAATATGAGAAAAACACTGCTCTAAATACAGTAGTAAAATAGGTTAAGTGAATAGGAATTTATAGACACAAATGTTTCAGTGTATATAAAAATAAGGTATTTTTATGCTATAGGACAACAGAAATACATACTAGTAGTTGTAATTTACTATGCACACGTATCAGACACTGCTCTAGACACTTTATACCCTCTCTCACCCACCCATCCATACTCACACCCGCCCAACTTCCCATTCACCTATCCAGCCAGTCTACCAGAGAACCATACATCTAACTATTCATCCTTTTATCCATCCTTCCTTCCTTCCACCCATCCGTCCATCCAACCAACTAGCCAATGAATCAATTGAACAATCAACTAACATTAAGTGAACAACTCCTAAGAGTCAGGCTCTGTACCATGCTCTGAGCATCCAAAGTGAAATAGGATCCAGTTCTTGTTCTCATTTAAGGTAGTTCACAGACTAGGAGAAGTTTTTAAAGCCTAGGAGGTTTGACATGATCAGGGTTTTGCTGTTCATTACTATGTTTCATGCATGAAACACGAAGGCCTCTTCCCCTAGGCCTGTTTTTCAGTCTTTGGCTAATCTCCATACACGGCATTTTCCTGAGAATATAAACCTCAATTGCCCGAAAATAAATAAGTCATTCTGCTCAGTATATAGCTTAAATTTTGAGTTTATATATGTATAGTAAATCTTCACTTAATATATATAATTAAATGACTTCGAAGGAAATGACATTATTTAAGGACCTACTGCACATCATTTTGCTTAAAGTCGCAGTTTGCAAGAACTTCTGGACGATATTAAGTGAGGGCTTATTGCGCATGTGTGAAATCCCGGCAAGCTGGGGCACGGCTGCGACCCTGGGCCTCCCCGGAATACACTGCGTCTCATCTGGCATCACTCCTCTTCTTTGTTCACCCTGCTAACTCTACTCACCCTTCCAACCGCCCCCGGGTCTCCCACAACTTTCTCCAGGAAGCGTTCCCTTAGGTCTGTCGCAGTGCAAGCTATGCTCCGCAGAATTGTCCTTCTTTTGGCTCTCTTTGACCCTGAGTTCTACATGGCTCTGTCTGTCTTGCTCATCCCTGTATCCCTGTCTTTAGCATCCTGCCTGGCTGTGTAGCATTCATTAAGTATTTCTGAATGGGGAAAAAAAAACAAAAACAGATAAATGAGTAAACTAAGTGCAGGTTCTTAGGAAATGTAACTTGACAGGCTGCTTAAAACATGGGGTTTCCATCACAATTTATTGCTTTGTCCAGGAATACAGAGGGAAGAGTATGATTTTAGCTACCCTACATGAGAACAGAACCGAATGATAACCATTTATTCTGCAGCACAAGGTGGTGCCGTGGAACAAGGCTTCCAGAACTCCAGCCCACCGGGCTTCTGCCCCTTCGTGCATATGCAGTCAAGGATAGGCGCTGCTCCCTGTGGCACGCAGCCATTTGCTTCCCTCCATGGCCTTCTCCAAAGAATCCACACCTGGAGAGATTCTGGACTCTAACAATTAATGATGCTCTAATGAAAAGTCCTGAAGCCAGGATGATTTTTAAGTAAATAATTTTTGACCTTGAAAAAAAAAATCAAATTGTGACATTTGGAGTTACAGGATATTTCCCCCGAGCTTCAGATTGTTACCCATAGACCTGGAAATATGAAAGGGAGAATAACAAAACCATCTTACAAACTTCCTGTTTTTGAGAAATTCTGGTCCAGGTTAACATTTCCAGTGCTCCCCACAGGAGACACACGGCTCAGCTACAAATCCTCAATGAGGCTGGGCAGGGTAAAGACCAGAGCTTGATGATTTTTCTTTACATTGAAAATAAACATCCTAATTAAAAGAATCACTGCTACTAATTAGGCAAAAACATCTAAGGCATGGGAGAGTAAACACATGGGGATTACAGAAAAAGGCACAAATTTGTGTATTCATAAGGTAGAAAAGCTGATGACCATTTCAACATTTATTCCTAAACTGTGTGCAATAATGATGATGATGATAATACAAGATTACACTTACTGAGACATCATGCTTTGCGCTTTACATATATTATCTCATTTTATCCTCAAAATAACCGCATGAAGTAGGTACCAGAGATGGGGAAACTGAGGCTTGGGAGAATAGGGAGAATAAATAATTTGCTCAGTCTCACAGTTAACAAGGGACAGACTGGCTTTTGAGACCAAGATTGGTCTGGTTTGTGAGCCCATGTCTTTAACCTTTACATGTCTTTTGCACTTTTCATTAAAAAAATTAGCTGGTTCAAAATTTGTATAAGTTTGTCAGCTCAAGGTGGATGGGATGAACCCCTGGGGCCTTTGCCTCTTCCAACACTCCCCTCATGACCTCTGATCATTTAAAATTATCCTCTCTTAGCACCTGTAAAACTCACTTTGAGGAGCTTCTTGGAAGCAGAAAGCTCTAGGACATGAAGTCCAGTCTGCACTTCAATCACAAGGCAGCACTTTGTCTTTAGAAGGGTACTCGCCAAGAAGCCGCCTGCTGGGTTAAGCCAGATAATGCACAGGAAGGCACTAGCACAGGGCATGGCACATAATAGGTGCTCAATAAATAATGGATGCATCTGAATTTGCCCCCAACCTCTATTGTTACAAAAGGGGGATAGGTCTTCCCGCCAACCCCAGGAAGCAGAACCTGTTGCCAAGATCTATTCTGAGGGTAGGTGGGGCACAGGCCCTAGGAATTAAATGGCCAATAATGCAGTGGTTCCCAAACTTTGCTGCACATTAGAAACGCCTAGGGAGCTTTAAAGCTCCAGATGTCTTCTTGGCATCCCAGACCAATTAAATCAGAATGTCTGGGGGCGGAAGCCAGGCATCAACATTTTTTAAAGATACCCAGGAGATCCCAACGCGCATGTGCTAAAGGAAATTTTGCTACAAAAGAACACTACGGTCACAGTGAGCTTGTGGCTGCTGGATTGGAAAGGCGCCGCTGCGCATGACTTGCCTTGGTGGCAGAGGGGGAGGAGGCGGAGGACAGCTGTGGACCTGCGCCTTGCCCATTGTGTTCTATTGTCTTGGTGGCTGCTCCCGCCCCTTCTCTTCCGCTCCTCCTCCGCCTCTCCTTGCTGCTGCCTCATTGGCTGCCTGGCTCCTAGTGGTAAAGATAGACAAGTTTCTCAGGCCCCTCCTACCACTGTGGGTTTGCTGGAGATAGCTCTTGCTTTTCTGGATGCCTGAGCCTGGCATGCGTGGGGGCTGCAGGCTGAGTCACACCTGGCCTGCAGTGAACGTGGCTGTCCCGGCAGAGGCCCCCACCTGCTGCTCTGGGCTGCTGCTAGAGGCTGGGTCAGCTCCTGGCATTGCTGCTTGACCTCAGAAAGGAATTCTTTGTTCCCTCCCCCACTGCACAGTTAGGCAGATGTCCTATCGTGCCTGGAGACAACTGGGACCTCTCCGTCTGACCCACGAGGTCTCATCTCATTAAGAATCTGCAGGAGGTGAGCTGTGAAAGTCTCACCTGTGCAGGGGAGAAGGACTAGGCAGCATGACCTCCCCTGATTTCTCTAGAGCTCCATCCTGCTTTCAACAGAAAAAGAAAATTCCAAATGACAGGGGAAACCAGAGGAGGGGGAAATACAGTGAGAGAAAGACAATTAGTGGCACGTGAGAAGTGGGGTTAAAAACACGGGAGGGAAGAAACATGACGATTCTTCCAAAAAATCTACAAGGCTTTGAAAAGACATTTGAGAATTAAAAAAAAAAAAAAAGTAAACTGCATAAACCTAAGCTTTTCAGAGCCTGGGGGTTGGGGGGAAGAATCTGACCCCTGACACACTGAGTTCCTGGCAAGGTATACTGCTAGGGGACGGAACACCAAAGGATTCCTGAGAAAACCTGAAACTACATGAAAGGGACCCGGGAGCTGGTCTCTCCTAGTTTAGTGTAACGTAATTCAAGAGCAGGGAAGACTTCTCTGTGAAAGGACCGAGCCGGCAGAGTTCTTAACGGGTTGAATTTTGTCTTCTGGGCACTGCATCTGTCTGTCCCTGAGCCCTGATATTTCCTCGCGTCGCTGGATCATTACAGAGAGAACTTTGCAGATGAGATAGGTAGAGGGGAGAGCCAAAGTCACACATCTTATCTCCTTCAGTGTATTTGCTGGACTAAAAGCACGTTCTTTCACACAGCCAAGCGATTGTGGGAAACGAAGAATTTTGATAGAGGACATGAGATAAATATTTGCTTTGACTGAACAGTCTCCTGCTTGTGACACATGCACTTGTCCTGGCTGCCGCGATCTCGGCCAAGTCATCTGGTGTATTGGGGCCTTGGTTTCCTCACTTCCAAAATGAGGACTTTCCATCTTTAAAATGTTCAACAAACATTAACTCCAGGCACTGGGAATACAGACTCCTTTGAGAAGTTAAAAGTCTGGGGTGGGGTGGGGGGACACAAGTAACCAGATAATTATGTAATACTGGAACTATGGGACGACAGAGGCGGGCAGCTAACATCAGAACTCTACATCTACTTGTGATGCGTAGTGTGTGTGTGTTTGTGGGCGTGTGTGCTCCTTGTACAAACAGCGACTGCGGCATTCCCTTAGAAAACCAATGATTAGTTGTGCAACTTCCTCATAGTTTAGAGATTCGAAAAGGCTCAGTATATGTCCCTAATTCCAGAATCTTCAGCCTCTGAAAATAAATTTATGCTTCAATTATACAACACTAATCATGCCCTAATCTTGCCTGTGAAAACAACTCATTGTATCTGCATTCCATTGGGAAAGTCTGAAATTAAGCAGGAACGAAAAAATAGATCACTGTCTTTTGTGACACATAACAGGGGCATGGACTCTAAAAATTTAAGAGGAGATCTGTGACTATAATGCACTACAATTGTTTTTAACAAAAAGAGTGGCAGTTAAAATTGTAGTATTACTACCATTTATTTGGAAACTGCAGGTAGAGTGATGGGTAAGAATTTAAACGTATGTGCTAATTCATAAGCAAAGGCTGCCGAGTCACGGGCACACATTGCATTAAAATAACTGTAGTGCCGGGTGACAGGCTCGCTCCCCGAGTCCAGCTGCACATTTCATCAACGTCAGGGCATCTTGCCCCCTGGGCAGCCTGGCTCACTTCCCGTGCACTGAATTGAAACCGTGCACTCTTGTGTCAGGACACCCAGGCATTTCGAAGGTGGCCCTTCAACCCGTGATTTCTTCTCTTAATTACTTCTTGTGTTTCCCTCCTGATACTCATTTAAATGCCAAGTAAAGGGAGAGAGTTCTCCAAGGCTAGAGACTCGCCATTGTAACCTGGAGCAACCTCAGAGTGAAATCGGAATCAATTATACCCCGTGTGGGTATAATTATAGTAACTTAACGCGTAGGAATATAAAGTGATCATATTCTGGGACGCAAACATACTTTGCTATGTGAGTGAGTGTGACAAGTACTGCTCAGTACTTGTCAGATGGTTCCCAGGGTCTCGTTCTGAGATGCATCGGGTGGGGCTCGCAGCCGCATGGAGAGCTTGGAGAAGACCCCGGAGGTGATGACCATGTGGAGAAGGTTTCAACCCTGTAATCACTCAGCTGGGAGGACAGAGAAGACTGCGCTGTGTGTGGCAGCTTCAAGGGTGCGCGTGGTTTGACTGAAGGACTCGGCGCTGTCACTGCTGCGGCCAGCACAAGATGGACAGCCGGAAGGTCTGAAGGAGGCCCGAGGTGAGCCAAGACCTGCTCTGACGGTGGGCATTGGCCACACTCATCACCTTGGCTGGAGGTCTCTGAGCCCAGGCCACATCTCCCGTTCCTGATCTACAGGTGGCCGGTGCTACCCCC
Source organism: Indri indri (assembly GCA_004363605.1). Lineage (NCBI taxonomy): Eukaryota > Metazoa > Chordata > Mammalia > Primates > Indriidae > Indri > Indri indri. The sequence goes on along the minus strand of RJWJ010026625.1, from coordinate 14,696 downwards.
CATGTGGCCATTCCACAGCCCAGGATGATCAAGTGAAAGACTAGAATTGAAAGTGTCCAGGAGATGCTCCCTTAATGAGCCAAAAGTCCATCAAATATTCTGGAAAAAGAGGCCTGCCCATGTGCCCCTGTGTGAGTGCAGCCTGAGCAAGTTGGGTGGGAATCTGGGCCTTGGGTGGGAGAAAGGAAGCGTGGCACCTTGGGACCTTCCAGCTCCCTGCGCTTTCTGGAGATACCATGGAGGCGGCTATGTGGGCTTGAGTCTGCACCTGCCTGGTGCCCACCTTGCCTGCATTCCTGGAGCCCTCCAACCAGTGCCTCTCAAAAGTGTCCCCAGACCACCTGAATCGGAACATCATCTGCAGGGCCTGTGAAAACACAGACATCTGACCTAGAACTCAGAATGGCAAGAGGGGATAGGGAGGCATGAATCTGCACTTTAAATGGATATGGCGTGGTGATGTTCATGCCCTTGTTACCCTGGAACGCAGGGCATGAACGGGTGCAGAGGAACTTCACTTTTCCCAGAGAGTTTGCTCTCAGTCCAGAATGGCCTGTCCTGTCTTTCTATTCCTCTCTCCCCCATCCTTTTGTTCTGTCTGTCTGTCTGTCTGTCTCTCTCTCTCTCTCTACCAAGGATTGGGCCAGACCAGGCACTATGGAGGGTGAAGGAAACCAAAGCTGACTAACACGTGGGCCTTCACTACGAGGAGCAAACATTTGGTCTAGTCAAGGAGATAGACATCTGAACAAATAATCACAAAACACTCTGTGATATGGGCTGTAGTAAAAGCAAGTTCAAAGTGTTCCAGGGTCAGGGAAGAAGAAGCAATAAATTCAGAGGAGCAGATGGGAGGTACTCCAAGGTCAAGGTCAGAAAAATCTTCAAAGAACTGGCATTGAGTGGCGCCTTGAAGGAAGAACAAGAATTTGTCAGATGAGAAAGAAGAAAAAGGCATTTAAAGTGGACAACCACAGAGAGTCACAAAAGTTTGAAATATATTTGGGGACAAGTCTGGCTTGGCCCCCAAATAATCATTATGATGACAGAGTTGTTATTATTATTGATTTTGACTCTACTCTTAGACCTACAGAATGAACTCATCCTCCCAAGGACTCTTCTCAGCTACCCTAAAGTTTGGCTGAGATTGGCAAATGCTTAGTGGTCTTTCTCTGAGCATACGACTGCTGCTGTTGTTCTTAATGTGGGCTGTTGGGGTTTGGGGCTGTGAAAGGCTGGGCTAGCACCCGGCCACGAGAGCAGGCTCTGAAGTGGGCCGGGGGTAAACTACAGTGCTCGGACAAGGTGTCAGGTTATCCTCTGTTCTCTCCAGGGCGAGATGCATTGTTTGGATCCAGTAGCTATCAAATAGCACCTGAACCCCCTCCCCAGTCTCTGGTGCCCGCCGCCACTGGTTCGCCACAGGCATGGCTCAGCTGAATGTTTGACCTTTTAAAATAATACTTGTAAGATGGATATCTGAAAGTGGGCTAGGAACAATGCACCCATTCAAAAACCAGAATCCCACAGTTGCTGCAGTGGTGGGGAAAGCCACACACAGACATTAACTAGGAAGTCAGGAAGCCTGGGTGCTGGTTCCAGTTCTGTCTCCCGGGTGGCTGCTGGGCGACTTTGGTCACAGCTTTTGCCTTTCTGGGTATCTTCAACTGTGCAGTGATTACATGATCTCTATGACCTTGTCTAGCTTTAAATTTATAATTCTACCAGATTATTTTTCAAAGCTGTAGCATCTGGTACTATCATTATCATTATTATTATTATTATTATTATTATTATTATTAACCCTGTGTTACCAGCATACTGGGGATTTGTGCAAGGCAATCTTGGGACATCATAAGGATAGTCACTGCTTTGCTGCTTATTAGAATATCAAATTATACCACATTTTTACTGGTATGCTAGAATTAGTTTATAATGTGTGCATTTCTTCCTAGCTCAATTCAGTAATATCACATTGGTAACTTGAAATCAGCCATGGTGGGAGAATTTACACCATGGAAGTGGGTAAATGCTACATATCAGGATCCCTTCCCCCACCTACCCCCCACCCCCCACTGAGGGAAAACATGCCGGTTGTTAAACATTTAGCAGCATTAGCAGCACACCATAGCTTATGATGTCTCTAAAAGGACCCATAAAATTAACTTTTAGAAATCAAATCCTATTTTAAGTGGCTGTTTGAATTATGATTTTAAGAATATTTAAAAGCTAGTTGTTTAAAAAAATGCACTGAAGTGTTTTTTAAAGTCAGAATTGTTGATGTATAATTTAGATACAGCAAAATTTGCTCATTTTAAGCACATACTTCTATGAGTTTCAACAAACGTACACAGTCACATAACCATGGTAGTCACCAGGACGGTAGGACTGCATGTCCTTGTTCCACTTGGAGTTAGGCATGGCCATGTAACTTTTTTGCCAATGAAATGGAAGTAGTGATGGGTGTCACTTTGGGGTAGAAGCTTTAAGCAGCAGGGTCATAGGAAGGGGACAATACCAGGCAAAGATCACAGTCATCTTGTGATGGGCACATAACATGGGTAAGAAATAAACGTTAGATGCTCTAAGCCTCTGACATTTAGGAGGTATTTGTTATCACAACCTAATCTAGCCCATCCTCACTGGGACACTGATGATTGTGGACTAGTTGGCTAAAATGTGATGCAAATAAAAACCGGAACTCCTTTAGCATACTATTCAAGGCCCTTCATGCACACAAATCTCAAACTGCATCCCCAGCTTAGTTCCAGACCTTCCCTCCTGGTAGTCTAACCATACTGGGTGTTTGGAATTCCTTGATTATATAACAACAATAACTACTAATACTACTAACATTTATTGAGCACCTACTATGTGCCACATACTGTTCTAACACTTCACACATATTGTCTCATCTGAAGTCCTGCATCTCTGCTCCTGTGTTCTCTACCTAGCATGCCCTTCTCACCTTTCTTTGTCCTAAAAATATTCTACTTATCCTTTATAATACAGTTCCAATATCTCCTGCTTGAAGTGTCCCTGATAAAATTAATTGCTCCACCACTAGGCTCCCAGAGCATTTTGTGCAAAATTCCTATGTGCTATTACTATTTGTCTACTTCTGTGGTGTCCCCATCCCCTGTCCCCACAACTAGACTTCACACCTACTGAGACACTACCTTAAGGTGGAGATATCAGGGCAAGGTCAGGGGGACTCCATGTCCGGAGGAAAGGGTGAGTAATGGTAGCATTTGGGGATGCACAAGCTTTCAGCATCAATCACCGAGAGGCAGGTACAAAGCTGGCCAGAGGAATCAGCTGTGATTGCATTTTAGGCCAAAGGATCCAAGTGAAACTTTGAAAATAGAATCCTCTTATTACAGCTCATTAATGGATGGATTTGGATTTAGCCTGGGTAGACCTTGATCTCCCTATCAAATCTAAACCAGCCATCAATAAACCCCCTGCATGACCTAGTTAGGTTTTAACATTGGGGTTAGCACAGATGGTCCCTGTTTCCAAAATTTAATGGTGCTTCTGCGGTAGGAGGAAGATTGCCTGAATATGACCCTATATGCTTACCCTGGATTATCAGGTGGAAGTACTATAGGGGTGGGGGTCTAACTCTCTGTCACAGCTAGACAAGCTATGCCTAAGCTCCTCTTCCCATGGAATAGGTTGTGTCCTCCCCCAGGGTAACATTTCTTGGGTCCCAAGGTCCCCAGCAGCTGAGAGCTTGCATTCCCAGATAATTCCTGTAAACAGCTGGCACCCAAGTCCAGGCTTCCTGGAGCCAAAGTAGTTTTGTTATCTCCTCACTGACAAAATTGCTCTTCTACTTGCCCTAAGAAAAGGGAGATTATGGGGGTGGGGTGGGGGAGGGTGTGCTCCTCCCCTGGAACACACATCCACCCAGCAGAGCACACCAGCCTCAGCAGGCCTTTCTGTCTCCTCTTATCTGGCTGACCCTGACTGTAGCAGTTTCTTCTTTTCCTCCATAAAGCCTAATCTGAGGCCTAACCCGCACTATGTGATGTTGCGGAATTTATCCCTAACCTTGGCAGATGATAGGCGGCAACTTAGCATGGACCCATCTTGCACAACAACCTCCCTGCAAAAACTGAAAAAATAGCGTCAGCAACCAGCCAGTATTTTACAATTTGCAAAACACTTTCAGACACATTAATTCATCAGCCCCTTAAAAATCACGTGAGATAGAGATAGCTCTATTTTTATGGGTGAGGAAACTGAGGCTGAGAAGGCACAGAGCATTGCCTGAGGTCACACAGGGGATTAGCAGTGGACTCGAGACGAGAACCAAGCTTTTCTTCCTTCTCGTCACTTGCTACCGTGCTACGCTGCTCCTGCTCTCCGGGACACAATGAATGTGACCACCAGTGCCATCTACTCTTTCACGCTTCCTATAAAATGTTTCATGCTATTGACAATTCAGCTTTATATCAAATTACATTTACACAGTAGAGCACACACCAGCCAAGCATGGCGAGTCTTGCAGAGAATGGGGAATGTAATTCCCCCTCAACAAAGACTGCACAAATAAGGAACACTTTCAGACCAATGTAAGAAAAAGTTAATAGGGTAGGTTTCTGTATGCCACCTGATCCGGCTGATGGAAATTCAGTGACCATAGAGGCACATACACAGAAGCAAAGAAAGCAGAGGGTATAGTGTACTGCAGGTTCTGCACGGTGGGACCAGGGGGAGGGAAGTGAGAAGCACAATTTAAGGGGCACTTGCCTACATTTGCACACCCCTGCGAGTGAGGGCCCCCTTAACTTTTGTGCCCTAGGCCCCTCCTTCCCCTCACCCAAGTCCCAGCCTTGGTACACTGCGTGTCCTCATCCCAGAGCTGATGAGTAATGAGGAGCGACAATGAAGGCCGTGTCCCCAGCACGAGAGCAGAAGCAAACTAGAGATGATGAAGTTAGATCCAGGTTGTGTTGCCTGCACAGTACCAGCTACAGAATTTGCAGGGCCCTGTGCAAAATAAAAATGCATGTCCCTTTTTGGAAAATTATTAAGAATTTTAAGAAGGTGACAGCAGAGCATTAAATCCAGTGTGGTCTTTCTAAGAGCACGGCCCTGCACAGGCCCCATGCCCATGAAAGCTGGCCAAGAGCCCACACATGTCCTGACTCCCTGCTGTCCTCTGTCAGAGGCATGATGGTCATGATAAGCATCCTTCTCCAGCCAGATTCAGATCTATGAGCATGAACCAGGTTGCCTAGGAGACCATCTCTAGGAAGTCCACGAGAGGGTTGTCAGTGGCCACTAAAATAGCAATGGGATTCAGAAGACACTAGTCCTAAGCTTGGACCTGTCTCGGATGCTAACAGATTATAAGACCCTGGGCTCATCACAGAATGCCTTTGCACCCTAGTGTCCTGGGTTAGGTTGGCTGAAGGTTGCCTTTGGACCTTCAGGCCATGAATTCTTAAAAGCTCAAGATTATTATATGTGGTGGGAGAATTATCTATATTTGGACTAAATATAGCATCCCAAAATTATTTGTCTATTCTTCATGTGTCACCATTTTAAGAGGCAAATATGTTGTGATTAATAAAAATATAAATTTATTAAAAAACATTCATTGGGTGCCAGTCAGGCTGGGGGGCAGTGGTAAACCCACAACTAATGGAAGCGGAACACACTATATGGGGGAGAGACATGCTTGTAGCCCTGGCTGGGGTGGTGCAAACACGTTACATGTAACCAAAATGTTTGTAGCCCCGTAATATCCTGAATAAATAAAAAAATAAATAAATAGATAACATTATTGAATTTACAATAGCTCTTTATCAACTATGTTATTTTTTTCAATCACTGAATTTAAAAAAAGCAGTGAGAAATAGTTTCTGGCCGGCACTGGGGCTCATGCCTGTAATTGGAGGCCAAGGCGGGAAGATTGTTTGAGGCCACAAATTCAAGACCAGCTTGGGCAATAGTGAGATGCCCTGTCTCTACAAAACATAACGAAATTAGCCGGGTCTGTTGGCATAAGCCTGTAGTCCCAGCTACTTAGGAGGCTGAGGCAGGAGGATCGCTTCAGCCCAGGAATTCAAGGCTGAAGTGAGCTGTGATTGAGCCACTACAGTCTAGCCTGGGTGACAGAGAGAGACCCCGTCTCAAATGACAACAACAGACAAACAACAAAACAACAACAACAACAAAAAGTAGTTTCTGAAGGGTCCTGTTCTTCTCTTCTTATCAGTTCTCAGACAGGCAGCTGTCTGTGCACCACACTTAGCCATAGTATTAATATTTATCTGGGGTCCCAGTGCCATTGCAAGCTTACAATTAATCCAGAACTTTACCTGCCTTGATTTCATTTATACATTATGTATTTCATTTCATTATGTGTTGCTCATTTTTTACTGAGCACCTACTAAGTTCCAGGCACCGTTTTCAGCATCAGGGAAACAGTGAATAAAACACACAAAAATCTCTGCTTTTATAAAGTTTACATTCATGCAGGGAGAAAGAGACAGAAAACAAATCAGTTAATATAAATAGCAGATGTGATGTTCTGTGAACAAAAGTAAAGCAGAGAGGGGAGGCGGCTGAGCCACGTATCTCTGTCTTGTTACCTAAAGCTCTGGTGTGTTCCCTCCCCCGCAGGTCCCCAACCAGCCCCCTGCCCATTCTCCCTCCAGCAGCCTGTCTCCCACCCCCAGTTCAGTAACTTGCACTATTTACCGTCTGACCCTACTTGCATGGATAAAGAAAAAGTTCAGGGGGCCTACTGCTTCTCTCTCTCTCTTTCTCGTATATTATGGTACAAAAAGTAATGAAGTAATGCACATACTATTCATTTGATGACTACATCTATATTAGTTTTCTTTGGCTATTGTAACAAATGACTGCAAATTTAATGGCTTCAAACAACGCAAATTTATTCTCTTGCAGTTCTGAAGGTCAGGGGTCTGAAATCAGGAGGGAATCTGTTCTGTATCTCTTCCAGCTCCTGCTGGCTGCCAGCATGCCTGGCCATGTGGCTACATCAGTCCGGGGTCTTCAAATCTCTCTCTGTTCCATCTGCAGGTGGACTTCTCTATGCCTGTCTGTGAAATCTTCTGCCGTTCCCTTACAAAGACACTTGTGGTGGTATTTAGGGGTCCCATCTCCATCTCAAGATTCTTAATGTAACCACATCTGCAAAAACCCTTTTGCCAAGGTCAGGTCACATTTACAGGTTGCACGGACCAGTATCCAATACCTTTGGGGGCCATTATTCTGCCTATTCCAACACCCTTAAAAATGCACTCATTCTCACTGCCTTTCTCCAGTGCGAATCCCAGCTCTTTTCCAGCTCAGGTTACACGATGCTTAGCGAGGAGACTGATGATTCATACTCACATGCAAACAAACATGTACACTGCAAACAGGTGAAACAAACCTTTCTATTTGCCTTCAAGATATTCTGTAACTGACAAGTAAAATACACACCCTGAATTTCTTAAACCTCTACCACATCCCCTGGGGAAGATCCTGGAAGCCACTCCCTGGAACGAGGAGTGAGATACTGACTAACCACAATCTGAGCATGGCCCTGGATCATTTTCTCTGGAGGTAGAGAAAAGAAAGTAATATAAACATTCGCAAGAGTGGTTTTCTTTAGAACAGAGTAAACAAGTTACTGCCCACCTTAGTTTTCCTTTTCTCTTTACTTGGCCTTTGCCTAAATTATTCCACATGCTGTGAACATCTGTGCTCCTGCCTTCGGTAGCAGGGCTGAAGCTGCTGCCCAGTGTCTGCTCATCAGTGCCTGACCGGCACAGTGTCGATCACAGCCAGCACTGATCTGGGATAACTGTGTGCCAGGCACTGTGCTCACCACGTTATAGGGCTCCAGGAGTGATTCTGAATGTGGGTAAATAGTCTCATTCACTTGCTAGCCCAAGGTCCAGCCACTGGTAAAGCACCAATAATAAATATTAATATTTTAGGATTTGCAGGCCATTCTTTAATACAATTAGGTATTATATGCCTATAAGTAAAAAGACTAGACACAGGAAACTCAGAACTCAGATAATAACATTTTACATCAAGGGGCCATATCCCTGAAATATAAAGCTGCTTATTCTGAATAAAGGTCATTAACCGCTGGATGAGGTTAATGAGGATAATTTCTGCAGTTTCCTGCTTGCGGTGATTCTCAAAAGTCTTGTGCCAAAAAGACTTGTCTCCCAAACTTTGAAAAATATGGGTGCTTGGGCCCTATCCCAGGCTGACTGAACCGGAACCTCTGAAGCTGGAGATATGTAATTTTACAAAGCTCCCCACGTGATTCTAACATGCACCCAGGGTCGAGTTATTGTTTGTTCAATAGATCAGTTTTATCGGGGGTATAATTGACATATAATGTATTGCACATATTTAAATGTACACTTATCACTCATACCACATATCAAATGTACATATTACATGCAGATATCTGGAAAACTGCCACCACATTAAAGAATGAACACATCCATTGCCCATCACCCCAGTAAGTTTCCTCGTGTTCCTTTGTAATCCCTCCCTCCTGCCACTGGCTTTGAGCAGCCTCATAAGGATGTGCCTTGGTGTAGATTTTGGTGCTTGGGGGGTGTCGAGATTGTTGGCTCTCTGGTTTACAGTTTTCATCAGATTTAGAAAATTTCTGGCCATTATTTCTTCATATTTTTTTTCTGCCTTCCTTTTCTCTGTCATATCTTTGGGGACTCCAATTAGACATGTATCAGGCTGTTTTAAGTTATCCCATGGCTCACTGATGGTTTTTTCATTTTTAAAATAAATTCCTTTTTGGAGAGTTACTATTTCTGACTTAAATTTCTCTCGTGTTTTCCTCTGTAATATCCAGTCTGCTATTGGTCATGTATAATATATTTTTCATCTCAGGCATTGTAGTTTTTATCACTAAAAATTTGATTTGGACCTTTTTAAAATATGTTTCATGTTTCCAATTAACTTTTTGGATATGTGGACTAGAGTTTGAATACAGTTATAATGTCCGTTTCAGTGTCCTTGTTGGCTCATTTTAACATCTCTGTTAGTTCTGGATTGACTAGTCTCCTTATCATGGATAACATTTTTCTGCCTCTTCCCGCATCTGAGATCTTCCATTGGATGGCAAACATTCTGAATTTTATGTTGCTGGGTGCTGGGTATTTCCGTATTCCTATGAATGTTCTTCACCTTTACTTTTGGATGCAGTTAAGTTACATGGAAACAATTTGATCTTTTTGTGTCTTGCTTTTATGATTTGCTAGGTGGATCTGGAGCTGGGCTCAGTCTAGAGCTAAGCATGGCCCAGTCCTGGGGCAGGGACGGCCTGAGTACTCAGTGCAATGCCCCATGAATTATGACACTTTCTAGTCCAGCCACTATTCCTGGCCCAGTGTGTATGTCAGCACTCTTTCTTCTAATCCTTTTGTGTGATTCTTTCCCTGGACTCGCTTGTTTCCTTATATCCACGTACCGATACTGCTGAACCTGCTGCACTGACGGCTGCTGAATGCTCCAGGGGAACCTATGCAAGAAACCCAGCTCTCCAGGTTTCTCTCTGTGGGCAGCTCTGTCATCTCCCTTACTTGGTCCTGTGAACTCTGGCTGCTTTAGTCTCCCTGGACTCTCAGCTCCATCTCCTCAACTCAGAGACTCCCTTGAGCTCTGCCTGAGTTTCCCCTCCCTGCACCTGCCTGGACACTCTCCAGGCAGTAGGCTGGGCAGTTGTAGGCCTCATTCATTAGATTCTGGACTCTCAGAGATCACTGTTTTCTGTTGTCTGATCCCAGTGTCTTAAAAACTGTTACTTTATACATATGGCTATTTTAGGTGGGAGGTTAAAAATCTGGTCCCTATTGCTCTATCTTGACCTGAAGAGTTAGTGTAGAATAGTGATTTATTATGTTGAAATCCTAACCAAAAAAACTAAAAGAAAGTAAAATAAAATATAGAATAGTGATTTACAACCCTTGGGTGTACATTGAAATCACCTGGGCATCTTTTAAAAACTACTATTGTTTCTGTTCCCTACTGAGTGATTCTGATGTAATTGGTCTGGGGTATGGCCCTGGCATGAGGGTTTTTAGAAGCTCCCATGTGATATTAATGTGCCTCCAGGATTGAGAACCATTCTTTTCAAGAGGTACATGTGTAGGCACTTCCAGCTGGACCGTAGCCCCACGCTTGGGATTCTGTAATTGAAGACCTATATTTCTTTGCCGTTGGTACTGCAATGATGACTAATGGAAACTGACCCTGCACATTTGATGATCAATTTATTTAATTTGTTAGAAAAAGCTATAGAATTTCATCAAATTTACTCTAGCTCCTTAGGGCTCAATAAATATTTACTCTTTGAGTAAAAAAAAACAAAGATAAAACCCAAAAACCCTCAAACAAAAAGCGAACCTGGGTTGATTGTAGCAGGGATTACATTATGGCAACAAAAACAATAATGGATTGAACATCTAAACTTTAGAAAAAAATCCTTTCCAGATTGGTTTTAATGAATGCTCTCACAACAGTGCTGGATTTATTATGCTAATCATTTACTGCTTAATTGGTTAACAGCTCATTAAGAGTACTATTTTGCTTTAAGGACATTCTACAGAGCTGGATTTTGCATAATTTATTCAAATGATAGTAATAAAAGTCTACACATACCAACACATTTTTGGTGGCCAGATGGGTTTATTTCATGATCTCCCAGAGTCTGGCACTGAAAACATTATCTGAGTTCAGAACCTCCTTCCATTAACAGGAGACATGAGTTTAGGATGAGACAGGCCTGTTTGGGGTCTTCGTACCCTTAAGTCTAGTTAGAAGGCAGGGTTTTCAATGTTCCCAATGAGAATCTAGCTGGGACTCTTACTTATTCTGTGGGTCTTGACTCCACACTAGGCTAGTTACATGTACTGGTAGGATTTCCCCCAGAATCTACACTTTCTGCTCAGGAAGAAAGCATGGGAGGAGAATGACTAACCATACGGGCCAGGGCCAGCAGACAGGATGGGAGAGAATATTGGGTAGCATTCTGTCCTTATCTCCTAAGTCTGCTCAGATCTCTAGGCTTCAGATCCAGAATAAACCTCTTTTCTCTTCTCTTCATGATTCTTTCCCTTTCTCATAATCCTTCCAAAGTATCTTTAAAGGTTTCTGAATTCTCGAGTGCCCCCTAGAAACTAACAACCCTGGAAAGGTATGAAGTAGATCTGGTACCATATATGCTACTTGGTCCAAGGCTGAGGGTGGGCAAACTGTCCAAGAGTGATGTGGTAGGTTGTCTGCACACATGGCTACTAAAAATTCCTCCCATCTCTGGATGGATGAGCTGCTCCTCCCACTGAGAGGTTCCCCTGCCTTCGAATCTGGGTCGGTCCTGTGTCTGGCTTTGCCAATAGGATATGGCAGACGGATGCTGTAAACCTTCAGAGCTTAGGCCTTTGGAGGCCGTGAGGCACTTTGTAGAGAAGGTGACCCACCTTGCTGGAGAGAGAAGTCACATGGAGAGAGAGTGGGAGGCCCTGGGGCATGAGAGACTCTGGAGGGAGGGAGAGAGGGAGGCCCAGCCATCCCCCAGCCATTCCAGCTACAGCATCTCAGATGCCAAGTACGTGAGTGAAGTCATTGCTGATTTCTCAGACCCAGCCGAACTGTGCCAGATAAACCATGTGGAACAGAGATGAGCCATCTCTGGAAAGCCTTGCCCAACATGCAGAATCATCAACAGACAAATGATTCTTAGTGTTTTAAGCCACTGCATTTTGAGGTAATTTGCTACGCAGCAGTAGATAGTGGAACAAGGGGGAAATGGGGTCTGCCAGTGCTAGCTATGAAGGCCTGAAAAAGGATTTTATATTCTGAAATGATATGACAAAATGCATAAATACATAGATTTCAAATATTTATTTATTTGCTATAGGAAATCAAGTTTCAAAGAATATATTACTTTTCCCATCAGCATGAATAAACTTTATAACAGTGAGAGTTTTCTTCCACAATTCCAAACTGTTGGAAGCTTGAAAAGTTGCTTTATAAGCAAAGACCATGGATGGGCATCTTAGATGAAGCAAAACTTAGGGGAGCCTCGGCGGGGGACCATAATATAGTGGTAGACACTTTCTCAAGTACTACTGCCTCTCCCTGAGTTTTCTAACAAGTCTTGCCCAGTTCTTGCTAGGCCTGGCCATATGACTCGCTTTAGCCAATAAAACATACGTGGAGGTGACATCAGCCACTACTGAGTGGCAGCTGTAGGAGCCTTGTGTGGCTCTGCCATCTCTCTTTCCTCTTCCTGTTTCCTGAGGCCAGCATGTCTCAGATAAGGTCCTGGATTCGTGATGATACCAAGGAGAGCTGCAGCCCACCCACGAAGGACATGTGAGATATAAATCTCTATTGTCATGTAAGGCACGAAGACTTTGAGGTTGTTCGTAACCACAAAATAACAGAGCCCGTGCAGACAGACCATGCACGCACACACACATACACATATATATAGTCATGTGTCACTTGAATGACAAGGGTACGTTTTGAGAATTGCATTGTTAGGCGATTTCATTGTTGTGCAAACATTATAGAGCGTACTTACACAAACCTAGACACACCTAGGCTTAATGTATATGTATACGCACACACACACATATATGTTCTCTTAGTTCAGAACTTCTCAATTTATATATCAAAATGGGCAGGATGACCTTTACTATGATTCAGTTCTACTGCAGTTAGAAATTCCATGAAAATTGGAATTTCATGTGGCAGGTTAACTGGAATCATAAAAAATGGAATAAACAAGGAAAAATTTAGGCAGCAAAGTACTCAGGTATTAATTGCTGAAAAAATAAACTGCAGTTTTAAAATAACCTGTTATGTGTGCATTATCAGTGAAAATATTATTTATTCTAGCAGTAGTTAGGAGAATGGGTATGATGCATGCCCTTATAAATTTACATATGAACACAGACACAATACATGCACTTGTCACTCTTAAAAGGGAGAACAGGAAATAGTTTGATGGCAGAAACCCACCAGGCCAGGCTGTGTGTGCACTGAAACCTGGCTATGGATGGTGGGAAATTGGAGGTAAATAAATACTCTGAATCTTCAGAGTGGGATGGTTCAGTGATCAGCAAAGGATTCTGTTGTTATTTATAGTCTAGAACTGAAAAAGCCCTTCTAATATCACTAAACAGAGATAGCAGCAACAGATGGAGCCGAACCACCTTAGCCATAAAACCCTAGTGTCCAGAGTATACGGATCAGGTTGAGCTCAATGCTCAACTCTGCACAGAACAGTATGATCCTGTTTGGCTGGCACCTGCCCCACCTCCCTCCCACACCCCCCAGTATAACATTATAGGCTGTTGTAACCTGAGGAGTGCCCATCTGAGTCATGAGAATTGGACTTGGGGAGTTACATGTAATACCTCTACTTTTGCTTCTGAGCCATTTCTTTCCTTTCTGATTTTTTAAATTGAGGTGAAATCACATAACATAAAATTAACCATATTGAACTGTACTATTCAAGGCTCATCCATGATATAGCATGTATCATATCAGTTCATTCCTTTTTATGGCTGAACAATATTCCATTGTATGCATATACCATAATTTGTTATCCATTCATCTGTTGATGGACATTGGGGTTGTTTCTACCTTTTGGCTAGTGTGAATAGTACTGTTATGAACATTTGTGTACCAGTATTTATTTCAGTCCCTGTTTTCAAGTCTTTGGGGTATATCCCTAGGAGTGGAATTTAAGGGTCATATGATAAGTCTATCTGCTAAACTGTTTTCCACAGCCTCCACAGAGGCTGTACCACTTTGCATTTCTACCAGCAATGTATGAGGGTTCTATTAATAATTTTTCCACATCCTTACCAACACTTGTTATTTTCCTTTTTTAAAAATTATCACCATCCTACTCTGTGTAAGGTAATATCATTGTAGTTTTGATTGCATTTCTTTAATGACTAATGATGTTGGGCATCTTTTCTTGTGTTTATTGGCCATTTGTATATTTTTTTTTTGAGAAATATCTCTTCAAGTTTCTTGACCATTTTTAAAATTAGATTGTCTTTTTGTTGTTGAGGGGTAAAAGACTTATGAGATATATGATTTGCAAGTATTTTATTCCATTCTGTGGTTGTCTTTTCACTTTCTTGATAATGTCTGTTGACACACAAATGCTTTAATTTTGATCAAGTCCAATTTATCTGTTTTTCTTTGTTGCTCATGCTTTTGGCGTCCTATCTAAGAATCCATTGTCAGATCCAAGGTAATGAAGATTGACCACGTTTTCTTCTAAGAAATGCTTTCTTGTAAGGTTTTAACTCTTATATTTAGGTTGTTTATCCATTTTGAGTTAATTTTTGCAGATGATGTGAGACAGTCCAGCTTTGTTCTTTTGTATGAGGATATTCAGTGGTCCCAGAATCATTTGTCGGAGAGTTCATTCATTCTTTCCCCATTAAATGCTCTTGGCACCCTTGTCAAAAGTCAACTGACCGTAGATCTCAAAACAACAAACAAACAAACAATTTTTTCTGTTTGACTGAGGCTTTGTACCATTTGATTATCACCTTTCTAGGGTGAGTGAGTAAATCTCAAATGTTCTCAACAAAAAAAAGGTCAAATATTTGAGGTGATGGATAGGTTAATTAGTTTGATTTAATCATTTCACATTG
>RJWJ010026624.1:0-22843 GCA_004363605.1 Indri indri | reverse complement strand
GACTGACTTATTTAATTGGAAGGAATTGTCTTCAATCTCTGAGATTCTTTCTTCTGTTTGATCTACCCTGTTCTTGAGGCTTTCCATGGTGTTTTGTAGTTCCCTGAATAAGTCCTTCATTTCCAGGAGATCAGTTTGATTTTTCTTTAATATTTCAATTTCTTTAATGAATTTTTCTTCCAAGTCCTGGATTTTTTTTTTTTTGTGGTTTGTTTTTGTTGGTTATCCATTTTTTCTTGCATATCATTCAGTTTTCTTACAATCCATGTTTGAAATTCTGTCATTTTAGTGTTCTGAGTTTGATTAATGTCCATTGCTGGGGAACTGTTGTTCCTCTTTGGGGGTGTGCTTTCCGTTTGAGTCTTTCTACTTCTGTGGTTTTTTCACTGGTTCCTTCCCATCTGGATCAGTTGTTCCTTCTTGGCTTTAGATTTTCATTTGGATAATGACACGCCCTGTTTAGTCTCTGAGCCAGTAGGTGGTATTTGTGGGTGAGATTCAACTACACCCTTTATGATGAATCAGTAGATGCAGTAAAAGCATGTGCAGGATGACCTCCCTGTCAGTAGCTGGCACTTGCAGGGAGGAGCGTGCTGTTTTTGGGTCCTGTAGCTAGCTCTTGTTCCTCTAGAGAGGCCCTCTTATGCCTTGGGTGATGGGTGGGGCCCTGGGACTTCCAGGTGTGTCCTTGTTCTCCACCTCAGTGGGGGAGTGAGTCTGGGTGGGGTTGGGTTGGGTAAGCCTGCCCTCAGGCTCCACAACTGCTGTTAGCTGGGGTCAAAGGTCTGTTCTTTGTTTCTGTGCAAAGCTGCCAGGAGTGGCTGAAATGGCTCCAGTAAGGTGAAAGTCTGGGCTTGGTGGGGGTGTGGCTGTCCAAGACCCGCACTCTGGAGCAGGTCTCACTCCCCTCCACTCTCCCCCTCTCCGTGGGCTCTCCCAGGCCTCTGCCAGCAAGCAGGACCTCAGGCTGATGGATCTCCCCTGGCTGTGACGTGGGCCGGGAGGTTCCCTACCCAGGATTGCAGCCTGAGCTGGATGCACAGCCCTCTTTTGGGAGGTGGGCTGCTGCTCAGGCATGCTGATCTGCCCCTGAAGGCACATACTCCTCAGCGGGCTCTTTCACAGATCTCTCCTCTGTGCCCCAGGGCAGTGCGATCATGACCTGGGTGTATGGGGTCTGGTCTGCAGGCCTGTCCCCTGGGCCCTGGAGATCAATCCCTGACCCTGCCAGGGAGAGGGGTGCTGATCTTGAAACATCTACAGGGTGCCCAAGCTGGATCAATTTCACTCCACCTCGGGATTTGCCCTCCTCTCTTGGAGTTCCCAGGCAAGCAGCACCTGAGAGGGCTGGCAGGTAGGGAGCTTGCAGTCTGAGTACCCCTCAGTCTGCTGCAGGGCCCCAAAAGGAAAGGTCCCATTCCTTGGAGATGCCTCTGTGTGATGGTTAAATTTTCTCTCTGGGCACCCTCAGGTAGGGAGGGGGAAGGAGACAATGGAGCAATATGGCGTCTGCTGATAGGCTTGGGTCTGTGCGCGGGAAGGTGGGCTGGGAACTGTGTCCGCAAGAGGCCACTGCTCCCTGGTGGCAGCCGTCTCTGGGCTGGTGTTGGCAGGTCTGTCCAACTGCTCAGGAGCCCACCAACAGTCTGAGATGCAAGGGAGGGGAAAGTTAACCACTCTACCTACCCTTGTGGCTGGTCTCCAAGCCTCTCAGGACCTTTCTCCTTCCAGTTCTCCGCAACATCTTCCCGTGGAGTCTCCTGTAGTTTCAGGCACCCTTCCTTCTGACCCTCACCCGATCTATGTTTCTATGCTAGTTTATTTGTTTCTCTTTTTTGTAAAATTTGTATTTTTTGCAGAGACATTCTGCCTGGTGGCTTTTCTCATCCACCATCTTGGCTCCTCCCTGTGAATTTTGATTAGACCTTCGAATCACTGTTGAACTAATATTATCAAATTAATAAAACATTGAGTCATGTTGCTTTCACCAAAAATGTTACTACTGATCATTTTAAGTGGCTGCAAAAAGTTTTTTGAACTGAAATAACTTAACCTAAAATTATGATTAACTGAATATCACTATTTTAAAGCTTTTTATGTGTTTCACATTGATATATTATTACTACAGTCATTTATGGATAAAACAAACATACGAATAAATAAGGTCACGTGCAAGCACTGGCCTATGTTCCACCGGAAGGTTTCAAGAAGAGGAGTAACATGGTCTGAATTAGTGTCTACACACCGAGGAGACCAGCAAGGAGGTAATTGTGGTGCTCCAGGTCCAAAGTGAAGGTGGCTTAGACAGGTGGGCCTTGGATTCTGCAGGAAGAAAGTGTTTGGAGAGCCCTAGTCTTCATCAGCTGGAGAGATTGCTGTGAAATATAAACTCATTCTCTCCATGTCACTCTTTGCTTCTTTTTGTGGCTTTCCACTGCTTCCAGGAGCTGCAAACTCCTTAGCATGACACACATGGCCTTTTATGATCTGACTCCTACTTAATTTTCTCTGCTATTATCTCTAGCCATGTTCTCCCTGTATCCCTCCTTCCTGATATACTGAACTATTAATATTTTAGTTCCCTAAACTGACAATACTCTCTCCTGTTTTTCCTGTCTCCATGTTTTTTGCAAATGTAGCTGTCTCGGTCTGGCACTCATGTCTGCACCTTATCACTCCTGCCTTCCTCAGACTCCCACTCGCTTTATGCAATGGATTAACTTTTATACATTCCTCAGCATGCTCCCCAATTCACTTTTCCTGACTCTATCGTGGTGCCTATATCCCCACATAGATAAAAGCTTTAGTTCGTGTCCTTTCCTCACTGGATTGCAAGTTCCTTGTGGAAATGGTATGTGTGCCAAGTGTCTATACCTCTGGGACCTCAGCTGCTTATGTTAATATTTTATAATGATGATAAAGATTTACTCAGTATTTGCTGTGGGCTGGGCATTGTTAAGTGGTTGTACTTTATGTGGGTTAGTTCACATAAGCTTCACAGTTGCTCTATGAAACACATATTATTTGTAATCCCATTTCATAAGTGGTGAACCTGAGGCACAGAGGGGTTAAAGAGCTTTGCTGAAGACACACTGATATTAAGTGGCAGAAGTGGGGCTTCAGCTGTGTGGTTTAACTCCAGATGCATGCTCTTAAGTCCAAATGTAGTGAGCTGAATAGTGGCCCCCAAAAGATATGTCTAACCTGTGAATGTGAACTTATTTGGATGTAATTGATATCAGGGTCTTGAGATCATCTTGGACTAGAGTGGGTTATAAACCCATTGATGGGTGTTTTTATAAGAGAAAGAAAAGAAGATACAGAGAGGTTCAAAGAAGAAAGTCAAGCAAAGATGGAGGCAAAGATTGGAGTGATGCTGCTACAAGCCAAGGAATGCTAGGGGCCACCAGAAGGTGGAAGGATTGTTTTCTAGAGCCTTTGGAGGGAATGTGACCCTGCTCTGATGCCTTGATTTTGGACTTCTGGCCTTCATGACAGTGAGAGAGTAAATTTCTATTGTTTGAAGCCACCAAATTTGTGATAATTTGTTATGGTAGCCCCAGGAGATTAATATGCCAATGTATTTTGCTTTTTAAAGCCATTCAGGAAATAGTTTTTGAATGAATGAATGTATTTATTGAATATCTCCTGTTTCAGTCACTATGGTGGACGTCAGGAACAGAAAGATAATTAAAACCTACTCGCATGGGCTCAAAGATCTCACTGTTCACTGTCTTTGAAATCTTTCTCTCACACTGTTACTCTTAGTCGAGCTATTATTTTTTGCCTAGTCCAACATAAGAGCTTGCTACCACCTCTTTCTTTTCTTCTCTTCAAATTACCTTCAATATTTCTGTCAGTTATTTTTCTAAAAATCCTTTCTTAAACCCTGGAATTTCTGCTCTTTAGAAAATAAAGTCTGAACTTGTTAGCATATTATTCAAGGCCTTCCTCATTTGGCTTTTTCCATGACATCTCTTCATACTTGTCTTCAGGCATCCTGAAGTTACTACATGAATCTAGTGTCCGCCTGTCTAAGCTACCCTAATCTTGGACCTGGAGCACCACAACTGCCTCCTCACGGGTGTGTGTAGACATTAATTCAGACCATGTTACTCCTCTACTTGAAATCTTCCAGTGGTTTCCCTTCTTGGGAAAGTCCCAGTCTTTTAGGAGAGATTCTCCTGGCCTATCTAAAATAGGGATCCCATCCCCATGGCAATTTATGTCATCCTTCTCTGCTTTTTACTTTGTAGCACTTATCACTATCTAACATAGTATATATTTTACTCATTAATTTATTTCGTATCTGTCTGTACCACAAAAATGTCGCTTCCATAAGGGCAGGGGCTTGTGTCTGTTTTGTTCATGGTTATATCCCCAAAACCTAGAATAGGGCATGGCACATGGCAGGGGGAATGCATATTTAGTAGATGAACTATCTACTTGATGTTTTGAATAGAGCAAGTTTCATCATACCTCAGAACACCTCAGCTAAGCTCTGTGAACCAGAGAAGAATGGGTCTAAAGAGGAAAGGACTGAGTCCTAGAGCTCTGCTGGGATGGGCTTGCAGTAGGTGCTGGGAAGGTTGAGTCAGAGGGTCAGAATTCTGCTACCCTAGTATATGCCAGCAAACAATCAGGGGTGGTCCTGGCAAGCAGCCATAGGAGGTCCTGAGGATATGTACATCCTGATGTTGGCGGAAGCACAGCAGCGGAAAACCCAGCACCAGCAGATGTTCAGAAATCAAGATTTACTGCAGTCAGTGTCAGAGAAATATGCCAGCAGGTGGCAGCATTCACTTCCCAGGGCTAGGACTTGGGGCAGGACCTCAGGCTTTGGGTGGAGGAGAGACAAGAACAAAGCTGAAGGCTAATTCTGCAGGGTCTATGGTAACTGGCTGGGCTGGGCTGGGCTGGACTGGATGGCTGGCCGATTACAAACCTCAGGATCTAAGACTGGGAATACATTAGGAATTCTGTTCCAAAGTCTGGGATACCAAGAGGGGGCATGGGTTCAGGGTGAAGTTCTGTTGTTATCCCTAAGGCAGCAAAGCCGGAACCACTAGGAAATAAATTTGAATGATGGGTCCCAGTGTGGGAGGGCTCAATCCTTTGATCTAAATCCCAGAGGTTGCAGGATTAAGATTGAAAGTGGGCCAAGAGAAGGATGGCAGTCAGGGAGCAGACAGTACCTGGCACTTGGCCAGTTTACTTCTTTATCATACAGTGCTTTCTTGATCATTCTGTTTCTAACTAAATGAAGTACATATGACCAAAGAAGGCCAAATTAGACCCACGGTGATAATTTGGTTTGCAAAGACATTTTAAAATTGACTTTCAAATTCTATTGGTGGGGCAGTGATGGTACAGTTTGCCACAGGCTCTAACTTTCTTGAACCTCTTTGTCGCCTGGCTGGCCCTGAAGGCCTTTCATTTTTCTACCCCTAATTATTTTTCTCACTTTCCGAGGACTGCCCCAATCTTTTCTCTCTTAGAATTAATTGCTCTTATTACTTATTGCAACTTTATTTAGCAGATTGTATTGTTCTTTGCAGTGTGAATACCTGTTTACATACTTGTCTTCTGCTTAAGATCGAGCACTTGAGGTGAGGAACTAAGTCTGAGTCATCTTGTGTTCTTCAGTGTCTAACATGGCATGTTGAACTTAGAAATCCTTAATCAATTTTTCAATTGGATTTATTACTCAGAGTAATCATTGGTCATCCTGAAAAACAGGAATTCTTCAGAAAGTCACCAGCTCATCCCTTTTTTGTATCACATTTGTTATTTATGTCATCATTAAAGTTAATCACAGAGAAAAAAGATCAATATAAAAATGCCTAATCAAATCTGGCTGCTTCATGATTCAAATAACTGAATCATGCTGGTTAAGGTCAAATGATTAAGCTAATTGGATTGGATGACCACTTAAGTGAGCAATCCCTTTCTCACCAACAACCTTCGAAGAGCTGATGCAATCAATTATGCGTATGTACAAATACAGCATAAAGTGACTTCAGTATTAGATAAACTATATTTCAGGATTTGTATAGACGCAGTTCTAGACTTATTTGCTATTTTTTGTTTTTTCAAGGGGCCTCGGGGACTGAGGTAGAGGTGGAAAAGAGGGATATATTGGTAGGAAAACTAGAAACTTTGCCCTGGTCCTGAATGTCTGCTAGCTTGGTACTGGAATGAGTACAAGAAAGACTTTTAAAGAAAAAAAAAAAAATTCTGTCTGCATTGATTACAAAGTAAACCTACAAATCAGAAGGAATGCCCCCAGGGGCAGCTTTGATCTGCTCTCTGCTCTGTGATGGGGTGGAGATGATGTGGGTTGTGCTCCCGAGTCTTGCACTTGCTGCTGCCCTGCTCTCTAAATCTAGTCTTTTCAGTTACATTGTTCCAGTGACAACTAAATGAGCCACTTTATTAACTGCAAGAGTCACGGGAAGGGAAAGACTGACTTATTAGTTAATAGGATGGAGAACAATGGTATGTGTCAGTTGCCATCACCCAGATCATTCAAGGTTTATTGAACCACTGGTGACTTCCAACCCCACTTTGGTTGCTTTAAATTAAGGAAGAAAAAAAGAACTTTTGTAAAGGAGAAGTCACATTGTCATTTTCCAAAGTGTCAGCACATACTATTTTGAATGACAAACCCTCAATTATTCATTCAAAGAATGGATAAACTTCAAACATTTTTATTTGTTTTGGGGATAAATCATACCTTTTCCGGTTAAAAGTTTTTCTCCTTAAGTATGCTTAGCTTAGACTGGTGATAAAATAAATTCAAATTCCCTGAGCTCACTCCCCACTGATGGTGCTAGAAAGCCATCTGAACATGTGTTAAGTGACGGGGACACCAGCTTGGGATTAACATAAATGACAATCCCGTATTAAGGCATAGACATAGTTGATAATGGTTTTTTCTATTCAAGTATGCTATGATTAGCTAACTTTTTTTTTTTTTTTTGGCTAATGTTTTATATTACTGTTTCTGTACAGCATGCAGTATGAGAGCCTCCTTTATTCAGTGGGGGGAAACTGTAGCTGCTCATTTAATTGACATCTTGAAATGTAAATTTTACATTCCTGGCTAAAGCAGACAAGGGTAACATATTCCATTTCACTTATTTCCTTTGGATTTATTGGCTCTCTTCTGCCCTCAGGGATCTGCATGAAATCTAGGCAACTGTAGTTACAAGGCTTTGGGGAGAAATCAGCAGTTGCAATGGCGATAATCACACAGTAAATAAAAGCACAATTTGCCTTTTATGTAAATTTTGATTTGTTGTATTCAAATAAAGGTTTGAAGTATGAGCCAGGAAATCAATTTCAAATGTAACAGCAGCTGCTGGGTCTTTTATTGTTCCAGGGGTTAATTTCATGTCTTTTGTACCAAAGTGGGCCTATGTTTGATTGAGAAAACACTGCAAAAAATGTGCCTTTATTTGGAGATCTTCAGATTTAGAAGCTACAATGGATCTTAAAAATTTTCTAACTCCTTTTTTTCAAATGAGCTTAAAATGATAATTCAAAATAGTTTTCCAAAGTTACATAGATTAGTGGGAATGTCAGGTCTATATTGGATGTCTTGACTCCAAGTCCAGTTCCATTTTCCCCAGACCATGTTCAGAGATCCTGCTGTATTTCTCCTCGAGAAGAAAACATGTAAGTTCTGCAGGTACATTGCCTTTGAATAACCAGATATCAGAAAGTTGACTTGACCATCATGATGCCAGGATACAAATGGCGACCTCAGAGGGCCAATCCTGCAGCCCCATTCCCATCCACCTTCACTCCTGTTGTGGTATCCGATAGCATTGACCATCTCTCCCCGTGAGGCTGGATAGTTTGCTTTAATCAATGAAAGAGGGAGATAGGTCCTTGTTCTCATGGAGCTTCCCTTTAGGGAGCTCTGTCTTGAGGAAGAAGGTGGGGATACCAGGGTATCGTCTTTCCCTAGAATAGGTGGAAATGCTGTGGGCTTTTCAGATCTCAAGATCCTATACCTGCCCTTCCCTTGGCCATATTTTCTGTTTTGTAATCTTCTATGTCCGTGGCATTAGCATTAAAAAAAAAAAATTTCTAAGAGTTTTAGAGATAGAATCTGGAAGGTTTGCAAACCTCCTTCTGGACTGCTTATTCTGCCAACTTCTCTTACCTCTTTTGGCTGGTGTAGCCATTTGACTTTTCTGCTGGGCAGGTAGTAGTAATTTGGGGGGGGTCCCTAATTAGATTCCAGCAGCTCAATTCCCTGGTTCATTTACCCTGAGCCACCTTCAAATTGAATTGGTTTTTTCTCACCGCCAACCCAAGCAGGAGTGGATCCTGGGGAATTACACAGAAATAACAGCCTTCTTCTCCCCTTCTCTGTCTCTGACTCATTCGCCTGCCCTTTTGTGCCTCTCGTCCATTATACCTTCACAACCACATGCTCTGCGCCTTCTGCTTAAGCTGTCTGAGCTCGTTTCCTCCATGAACCATCATGATGTACAACACGTACAGACCCAGGGCCAGATGAATGGTTTTCCATTAGAAGTACACTGTGCCATCTGGGGCACCTGGGAAGATAATGCCACAAAGACACCCCCATCTTTCAAACACTCGGAAGGGAAGATTTGTACCGCTCGGCCTCGCCCGCCTCTACTGCTGCAATATAATGTGCTGCTCCTCAGTTCTAAAACCTGCATTTTCTCTCCCTTATTTTCTGCAGTATCTCAGTGCACTGTGTAGCTTGGGGTGGGCGTTCTTAAAATGGGATTCTGTATGCACCAAAAGGTAAAACACAGTGACAGTGCAAACTGTCTACACAGATAAAAGGATTTCCCTCAATTAAAGCAATCAGGTGAAATACTTGTCTCTAAAAAGGTCTTAAAGAATAAGAGCTCTGTTTAAAAAGAGCCGGGCCCTTCACTGGGCCACAAAATTAGTGTTTTCTTATTTCAGCACATTAGTTATTTCTTCCGTGATTGAAAACGATTGGTAGGGAGAAATCTTGGTTGCTACATAAAGCTTCTTAACCGATTTCTTTTGTGTATGTGCATGTGTGCACCTCTACTTCTTTTAAAACCTGTTAAGACAATGTGGATGCTTTAAAAAAAAGAAAAAAAACCTCTTCATTAGTATTCTGCATAAGGTGCAGTCTTCATTGCAGTAGATACACAAAATCTATCTTCACTTTCACCACCTGTCACCTGAGAATTTTAGAATGATCTAGCTTTGAGATTGCAGGAAGCAGCCTTTCTGATTCTCATCTTTACTTGCCACCTCCCCCACCCCCTCCTCTTTGTCATTGGCGCTGCATCTACAGTGAACTCCGGTCCATTTTTATTCCTTTGTCAAATGCTTTTATTCACGGGAAACCGAAGGAACATGTTTACTAGGGACAGAAATAGAAACACAATAAAAACCGGTTTGATAGACGATCTAGCCTATTCTCCACACTTCCCTGTTGTTTTATTGATTTACAGAACACAAAGACTAATCTGAATTTACATTGCTTGTATTTCCCCTGATCTCAAAGGAGTTGTTCCCCTTTGCTCAGATTAACCAAGCCAGTTTTTTCTTTGTATCCAGTAGCCTCTGTGACAGTCAAATAGCCTGTCAACTAATCAATTTATGCTGCAAAAACTAATTTTTACTTTAAACAAACATCCTAACATTGTGTTGACACAATTAAATGATTTCTGCGTCATACCATATATCTAACACACACCCCAGGGAGCAGGTAAGAGCTACAGCTGAAATCACACGCACGTGCTCCTGCATCAAATTAAATATTTTCCCCTTAATCCTACCACCAGCAGCTGTTAGGTACTGTGGCTTATTGCATATGGCCTACATAATGAGACCGATCCAGGCGGTTCTGGCTTCTCCACTGAATGCTGAGCAGCTCTCTTCTCCCCAAGGACATTAGGAGTTACTGCTATTGAAAGTTCTCATGCCAATGAAGAGCCTCAGCATACATGTTTGAAGATGAGGGAAGAAAGCATTTAAAGCCGTAGCTTCTACCTTGATTAAAATAAAAGGGATTGGCGCTCTGCAATGACTTGAAACTGGCAAGCTCCCCAGAGTTATGGCAGGACGGAGAGGGAGAAAGGGAGGTTCAGCAAGAAAGGAAATCTTTGCTCTCTTCGAAACCTGTCAAAAAATTAGGTCAACATGATTTTGTATTTTAATGAAATAACTTAAGGGTAAGCCTGAGACTCGGAGGCCGCTAATACTTTTATGCTAGAGTGGGTTGTCATGCTTGACGTAATGTCTGGCTCTGTCTAAGAAGTATCGAAGCTAATGTTCTCCATGGCTAATCGGCCTTTAGCTGCTCCTGTCCTTTTACATTTTCTGAAGCTGGAGCATCAATATGGATGTTCCCACCTCTAACAGTATAAACATAGTGCAGCCTGCACATCATCATTTCAATTGTCAAAACAGATGAAAGGATTTCTGATACTCCAATTAAACTAACCTGGAAAAATCATTTTAAAATATGCTCTGTAAAATAACCCGAATGTTAAAACACCAGAACCCTCCAACCGTTTCCTCCGGCTGCATCATTAGCATTCCTCCCCCCTCCATAGTTCTTATCTGATTTGATTACTTTTAGAATGAATTTGGTTTTGAACATGAAAGCTGAGGAAGCTAAATTGGAAGAATAATGGCTTGGCATTTTGTGTCATTTGGTTGAAATTGCAGGTGTGGGAGTCAGGCCTGCTCCTCTAACTCGTGCTTGGCTATTTCCCCTTTAATTTTCTGAATTTGAAATGGATTGCCGGTTCCAAATTACACCACACTTAAGGGACTTGCAAAGAATGCTTGTGATTTAGGATCCTACATTATTGCCTTGATGAAAAATTATGCAGACACACTCACAGCCCTACAAGAAAACTACTTCTTGTAAAACAAGAGTATTTGACAGACACCAGGAAGCTGAAGATGATAAAATACATTCTAAGCTCCTTTAGTTATTAATCAAGGAAGGATACTGTGTTAATGGCAGCCCGACATGCTGAAGGGGAGTCAGTACAACAGGGTATGCAACAGAGGATCACGGTGTTCAGAAAGAGTAGTAACTGTAGTCCAGATGACTGTAATAAAATTCTCTCATTTGAAGCCACATGGATTAAGAGATAGTTTCTGAATAGCAGGATTGTAATTACCTTCAAGTACCCAAAGTAACTTGCTTCATAAGCAACAGCATTTCCAAGTAGAAGGGGAATCTTTAATGAATAGGTAATACTTTATCAGTCATACTTAAAATACATACACACTTTAATTCCAAGGGTTTTTGCTTTTTTACTCTCTCTTTAGCCCATCTATTTTAATATTAATTTGTACCTGTGAGGTTGGTACACTAGGAAATGTTATATTTTAGATCAGTATCAAATACGAGGTTAAAATTTAAGAAGTTTGAAGTTAGTAACTTAACCCTGGATAGTCTCTTCGAGCAGCTGTGGTCACCCTGCCCCACATCGTGTATGTGAAACATTTCAAAGAGGTGGGCAGGGAAATTAGAAGAGTGTTGTTTAATTTCCAAATACAGCCCAGAATATGTCTGTCTTAGTGAATATGCCATATACACCTGAAAGAGTGTGTATTCTGTATGTAGGTAGAGTGTTCCATGAAGATCATTGTCAAGTTGTCTGATAATCTATGTCCTTGGTGTGATTATGAATCTACTTAGTACTATCAGTTACGTGTGGAGTGTAAGAGGACAGTCTCTAAGTATAATTGCAGATTTTTCTATTTTTCCTTTCTGTTCTGTCAGTTTTTGCTTCATAAATTTCAAGCTCTCTATAGTTAGGTGCATATGTATTTACGTTTGTTATGTCTTCTTAGTGAATTGGCTCTTTTAACACTATGTAATGCATATCTTTGTCCCTGGCAATTTTCCTCATTCTGAGATCTACATTTTTCTCACAGTAATATAGCCAGTGAAGCTTTGTTTCGATTAGTGTTTACATTGTATCTTTTTCTACACTTTCACTACATAATTATAATTAATGTGATTTTTTGTAGATAGCATATACAATAGTTTGGTCTTTTTTTTTTAATTCAGTCTGATAATCTTTTAATTGGCGCATTTAGATCATTTATACTTAAGGTAGTTATTGATATGTTTATATTTAAGTCTACTCTTTTTTTTTTACCTTTCTGTTTATTGTCTCTGAATTTGGGTTTTCTGTTGTTCTCTCTTTAATGTTCTTTTAGGTTGCCTGAATATTTTTTAGCATTCCATTTTAATTCATCCATTAGCTTTTTGAAAAATCTTTTTGTATTAAGTTTTAGTTGTTGCTCTAGGGATTATAATGTACATACTTAACTCTCTAGTCTACCTATAATTAACATTTTACCACTTCAAGTAAAAGGTAGAAGCCCGACAACCATATATTTCCCGTATATTCTCCTTTACGTTATACTTATCGTATATGTTTCATCTGAATATTTAGGCTCTTCCCCCTCAGATAATGTTATAATTTTTTTCTTTCAAGAGTCACACATATTATAAAGAATGTAATAGAAAAAAAGTGTATATTATATGTATCCAAATATTTACCATTTCTGCTGTTCTTCCTTCATTCCTAAAGCTCCAAGGTTTCCCTCTGATACCATTTCTCTTCAGCTGACAAACTTGCTTTAACATTTCTTTTATGGCAGGTCTGCTGGTGAAAAATTCTCTTAGCATTTCTTCATCTGAGAATGTTTTTGTTTCACCTTTATTCCTGAAGGATATTTTCACTGAATATAGAATTCTGGAATAATATTTGTGTGTGTCTGTGTTTGTTCCTAGCACTTAAAAGATGTCATTTCCACTGTTTTCCTAGCCCTCATGATTTCTCATGGGAAATATGCAGTTTTTCTTTTTTTTGTCTTTTTCAGACAGAATCTTGCTCTGTTGCCTGGGCTAGAGTGCCGTGGCATCAGCTTAGCTCACAGCAACCTCAAACTCCTGAGCTCAAGTGATCCTCCTGCCTCAGCCTCCCAAGTAGCTGGGACTACAGGCATGTACCATCATGCCCAGCTAATTTTTTCTATATATTTTTAGTTGTCCGGCTAATTTCTTTCTATTATTAGTAGAGATGGGGTCTTGCTCTTGCTCAGGCTGGTCTTGAACTCCTGAGCTCAAGCGATCCTCCCACCTTGGCCTCCCAGGGTGCTAGGATTACAGGCGTGAGCCACTGTGCCCAGCCAATATGCAGTTTTTCTATCGTTGCTTCTCTGTGGGTAATGTGTTGCTTTTCTCTGGCTATTTTCATGATTTTTTATCTTCGGTTTTCCTTGCTTTAATTATTATGTGTCTGAGCATGATTTTCTCTGAGTTTATCCACTTTGGGATTCATTGAGCTTCTCAAATCTTTAAGTTCATGCCAGCATTTTATTCCCATAAAATTCAGAAAAGTTTTTTATATGGTATTTGCAAATTTTTCTCTGAGTTTTTGCTTGTGTCAAAGTAAAATAAAAAATAAATTATGAATAAGCATGCAATAGAATTAATGTCATTATAAGCAGATAATAGCTGTTGGACACACAACATTGTTCCAAAGGGAAGGGAATCCCACTAAATTGGAGGAAATGGTGATATCTAATTGAATTAAGAGATGTAAGTTATTTCAAAAAATTTAGGAAAAACTGTGTAAGTTGATAGGATATCATGAGGTAACAAATAAGAATGAGAATACTGAATGTTTATATTCTTTGTACCACAAAAATGAGATCAGTTAAGAACTCAGATGGAGATTGACCAAAGGGTACACCTGGGTTTAAAGTGCAAATAACTTGATAACTTTTATCTGATAAGGGTAATAAAATCATAATGTAAAGGAAAAAGCAAATGCAAATGAAATAAATAATAGTCATAGGTGGCACCTTACATGGTTTAGATATTCTACTTCAGAGGAAGGTCTGGAGAGGTTACGGGATGGAATTATGCAACTGACAAAGAATGAGATTATGTGAGAAAGTTTAAAGAATATGTATAAGGTATAACGGAGGTTGTGTGGTTAAGAATCTCTGAGTAGTGTAAATGTCTAGTATTTCCCACTGACTTTTGTCATGGAGGATATAAATTAATTAGCTGAATTTTTGGATTCATCATAATTCATGAAACGCCTAATGATATGGCTACAATGAGGAAAACCCTAGAGGGAACAAGGTGGGTAATTCAACAACAGATGTCATTAATTGAGCTCTTCCTATGTTCTAGGCTGTAGGCCAAGAGCATTACACAGATGGTTTCATTTAGTTCTTCTAACAATTGTGTGAGATATATATTGCTGTTATACAACTTTTTTAGTGAGGAGACTGGAACATGGAATATGGCTAATTTACCTGTCACAGTCCGCCTGCAAGGTGGTCAAGACAGATATGAACCTAAGGGTTTGACTCTAGAACCTATGCTCCTAATCACTAGGTAATATTACCTTTACAGCTACTATGGATTTCCTAATCAGGAGAAGGAAATTGATAATACATTTCTGATATTGAATTTACAATATTGGCACAGATAAAAGATATCTGTGATGGGGGACTTTAATCATACTAGAATATATTGGATGTCTCCATTAAGTAAAAGCATACCATATTACGAGCCTCATAGTTGGTTGCTGACAAATGTTATCTCCTATGAAATAAAGTAATGTGGAGAGAACTTCTTTTCTGAATCTAAATTGGTTGATTAAATGGAAGTTACAGAGATCTTGGGAGAAATAAACCAGTGCAACTTAGAATTTATGATCTCAAAAGTGAAGGCTAGGTACAGACAATTATATACACTAGATTCTATCAAGACAGGCTTCAAAATGTCCAGAGAAAATATTAGAACATATTTTTAAGTTCTCAAATGGATGTTGGGTCAAGAAAGTAAGACATTTTTAAAGAATTAAATTAATTTGATTGTAAAAATCTATATTTTAAAGAAGGAAAAGAGAAGAACTACCTGGAAAAAAAAAAAGGAGAACAAGTCACTCTGTAATTAGTTCTGATTTTAAAAGGAATAAAGAATGTTGAGGATTAAAAAGTGGTAAAGACACAAATAGAATAAGGGAGATAAAAGTTCAAATGAGCAGAGGTTTACAAAAGTTTAAAAGAAAAGGGGAAAAAAAACCACAACATGGAAGGATGGGTTTACTTCTGGGTCCCAGTGGTATTCAATTAATGATTAAATGAAATAAGCACTTCTACTTGTTTTACTAGTTTTGCCTTCTCTGACAAGGAGAATGACCTCTGAAAGGAGGAAGTAGAAGCCCCAAAGAGATAAAGAAATTATAATTGGATACGTAATAAAAATGCCAGACATTGTGCCCCCATATGCTTTGCTTTTCTATTTCGTTATTCTTTTAAACCTCTCGTGTACTTTATGAAGTCCTACAAGTTAAAAATTTTTGCCCATATTTTATGGATGAGGAAACCGAGGCTCATGTAACATGCTCAACACATCATAGTTAGAACTGGGGTAAATCAATAATGATGACACCAAAGTGGGTGCGTTACACACGGCGCCAACATTGTGTCTACTTAGGCACTCCAGGTGAATTCAAGCTAGCAATTTATATGTAATCATTGATAAAAGGAAAAGTATCAGAGGCTTAAAGATGAGGAAGTATGGTTTTCTAGTTTTAATAAAGATAAAGAGTAGAAAGAAAAGTACGCAAATACTCCAGAGAATTTGTCTTCAGTCTTATACAAGTTTAAAAAATGCATTATGAAGATGTTAGGTACAGAGTTAAACAGATCATAGGGAGCCAGCATAAATTCACTATGGAAAAATTATATCAGATAAACCCAATTTCTTTTTCAGATAGACTTATTAGGCTGCAAAATTAGAGAATTGATTCCAAGTAACATATTCTTCAGCAGCAGAGCAATGGGTCAGATCTTCCACACTAGTCCTTGGAGCAAAAAAGAGAAATAGAAAATATTACCACCATTAAAAGTGTCATAACTGGTGTGGCAACCGTACCAAAGAGGTGCTAGTGAGTCAGTTTCAGCCCTGGAGAGCCGTTTCTTATATATTTGTCATGACTTCTATTTTAAATATATGACTGGGTAAAACTATGGAAGCTGGAAGATACAACAAATATTTTTCATGACTGAGTCAAGATCTAAAATAATATTTGCCGCTTGATGGGGGCCTACAATTTATAAAATAGTGTTCCAGAAATGGGAAATCAGAGAATAATGAATGCATCCTCAAATTACCCAGCATCTCAGCAGAATTTGACAGAGGGTAGTGGTAATTAAGTTCTTTGTCTTGAAACTGTCCTCTCTTACAGGATAGCACTCTCTCATGGTTGCCCTCCTATCCCTCTGGTCTCTCTTTCTTGGTCTCCGTTGCTGTTTCCTCTCAATATAGGAGGGCCCAAGTACACTCTTCTTTGTTCTTATTCCTAGGAAACTTACCAACTCTCGTGATTTCATATACATCTATACCTTCGAGTTTCTAAATTTGTATCTCCAGCCTAGACCTTTCTTTCTCCTGAACTCCTGGCATATGTTTTCTATTTCCTACTTGACGTTGCCATTTCATTGTCTAATAGGCATTCCAACTTAACACATCAAAAACAGAACTTTGAAAGCCAAGCCTCCACTTAGTATCAAATTTTTCTTTCTGCAGTATTTCCTAAGTTGCTAAATGGCATCTCTGTTCTTCCAATTATCCCTCAAAAGATAATTCCTAAATAATTGACATTTTATCTCCTATTAACAAAAAAAAAAAAAAAGGTGAAACCCAGAAGTAGAGGATCTTTGTCAAGATCACTCAACTGATAATAAGCAGTGTCAGAGTCAAACCTAGGCTGGTCTGATGCCTACTGTTTCCAGATGTTTCTAGTCCCAAATAAGGTCATTTTGAAGTTCTTAAAAATTAAAAAAAAAAATCCGTGAATACAGTTAAGGAAAACATAAGTCTGTGGCAGCGGCCCATGGTGAAGGACTTGGCTTAATCTCAGTGTCCTTATATAGGGAGTAGCTGCTGACACTTGAATCCTGGGCTGTATTTTTGAAAAATAGTCCCTATGCTGATGGAGTTTTCAGTATACTACATGATATACTTATAAAAACAAACTTGTACTATTCTGTTTCATTCTGGAGACGATATAATTAGAGATGACAAAAGTCATTCAGTGAGAAGGCACCAGGAAGATAAGGAAGTTCAAAGTCATAACTAAAGAAGAATTCTTAAAAGAACTGGGGATATTTGGCCTGGAGACAAGATGGTCTAGGTGACACAATTTTTATCTCTGTATTTATTCCATTCTATAAACACTTAATGAAACCCTACTACGTGTCAGTTGAGCACTATAATAAGCACCAGAGGTACAAAGATTGAAAAGTCTGGTCCTTGCCTTGCATTATCAAAGAATAGGTTTAGAATTTACAGAGGGATAGAAAGATTTGTCCTTTAGATTGAACCAAAATCTAATGGAATTACTCAAGGATGAAATGAGCTAGCCTTTTGCCATTGCTAAAGATATTTAAGCACATGCTGGAAGTCTACCGGGTCTAGGAAGAAGGCTGTGGAGTTAAATTAACTATCATGTATGTGACTGAACTGCATGAACCTTAAGCACTTCCAACCCTGAGATGCTATGATTCTGTCATCTGTGCTATCCCTGTTGCTTAGTACTATAAATAATTGAGACATACTGCAAAAAATTATGTTTTCATGGCACATGTAAATCATCCACTTGCTTAGGTAAGATTTGTCCTTCCTGTTTTAAACTCCTATCACTTAATGTGTCTTTTTCTGTCCTGGAGAAAATTATAGGGGACATAGGCCCAAACAGGCACACCTATCAAAGTTGTGAATGAAAGGGGGATCAAATTTATGAATGTATGTATTTATTTTTGGTACCCCAATTCTATCACATAGAACCAAATAGAAACTACATAGATAAAGGATAAGCATAAGGTGTTTGGAAAGCATTTTTTTTTTAATAGGCATATGTGACATTCAACTAGGGACTAGTATAATTTTAGCATATAATTCTGTGTCGGTGAAAGATGACTTTGCTCAAATCAGAACAACAGCGCTCTCCTGATCATAGCCATCTCTAGAGTTCTCATCATTTCAGCAGTGGGTGCGTCCATTCCTTTCTACGAATTTTACAAGCCAAGACATTTCTGTAAGTTGATTTGATCAGGTGGAAAAAAAGCCTAACAGTGAATTGACACAAGAGTTTTGGAAACAGTGCGGCATAATTTGATCAGTTCCGATGGTTTCTTAAGAACAAAGAAAAATGCTCAGATTTAAAGATTTGTGAAAAATGGTAAAGGCAAGAAGAGAAGGGTGAGGAAACTGATTAATTCAAGGTACATCTTTAACTCTTTTGAATATGATCATTCCAATAAGTGATGTATGTAATTTAAGATCTTAGTATGTATTATTTCACAAGGCATTTTACCATGGCTGCATTACTATTTAAATGGTCTCTAGGTCGAGGGAGGTGACAGAACTGCAGCATAAATCACACCAAGCTATTAGGACAATGATTTCTAATTGACCAATGGTGAAGTGCAAATGTGTATACATTATTGAGCATCTACTATACGCCAATATATGCAATTTCCTATAATCCTAAAAGCAATTCTTGGAAGTTGGTATTGCTACTGTAGTTTTACACATGAAAACACATAATCTTAAATAGCATGCCAAGCCTAGTTCTGATTCTAACTCTGTTGTTCATTCCCCAAAGTCCATGATGGCAAATTATGGCATAGATTGAGAGTCGATTTAATTTTGCAACTAATCTGATTATTTGAGCATTTTGCTGCTCCTGAGACATAGGCAAATAGGGCTGGCCACATTCCTATAAAGATAATGAAACAAAACATTCAGCCAACAAGTCAAACTGCCTGTCTCTCAAAGGTATTTAGAGGGCCCACTGCTTAGTTTTATCTCCAGAGTATTCTGGGTTCCAGCCTGCAGGCCAGCACCACTATTCCTGTACTGGGGCGGGGGAGAGGGGTCATTGGCAGGGTTTGCCTGAGGAGGGACATAATGCCAATAAACTGAGAGCTCCTTAGGAGACAAGTGGATTTGGATTTAGGCCAACACTGACAGGGATGGCACATGCTTCTCAGGGCCCGGTGAAAAATGAAAATATGGGGGCCCTTGATCAAAATGCAGGAAAGAAATGCCATTAAAAACAGTAAATACAAAGACTTTTCCTTTCTTCTGTGGTCTATCTCTCATCTTATCATGATGTTTTTTTATTTGCCACTTAATGTTCTACGTAAAAAAAAAAAGTTATTAGCATGAATTTTACCATTCATTGTTATTGTGTGTAATGCCAATTTTAAATGCAAATGTAAGAGCATTTAGCTCACTGAAATTACAGTTTGTACATATGTATTTCGTTTTTGCCAAAACAGTGGAAATGCTGCACAAAACTAGCTCAATTGTTTTTATTTCACTTCTTACTTTGCTCACATTCTACCAGTACTTCCTACTTTGTCCTACTGATGATGAGTAAGGCAGAACTGTGAAAGGAAAAGAAACTGTTTTAGGAAGGAACTATCATTTTCCCCTTTCCTTCTAAGTCATCATTTTCCGTGTAAATTGTTGGCGAACATAGGGAAGTAAGATGAGCAAAGAAGGATGTGATAGGTTTCCTTGGTCATTTGTGTTTCTTAAAACACCATTGTCTTTCTGTGTTCAAAGCAAGTTCTGGTTCTAACAGAAAGTATAGCTGTTGGCACCCCCACTTACTCAGTCGTAGATGTCACACTCTTGCCTTGGGCTTGCCGTGAGTCTCACTGAACTCCCACACATTGTGGGCCTACTGGAATTTTGTCCTCATGAGCCTTCATGAAGGGCACATGCTCATGGGGTAGCAAGGAATAGTAGTGCACATGCATGTTGTGTGTATCTCTTTTGCTCTTGCACATGCTCCATTATTTCATGGAATTTCACTCGCATGTGTTCAAAGATAAAATCATTAGGAATTTCAGGACAGCAACAGCAGAGCATTAAATTGAGCACAGGGCCCCTCCAAGCACAGGGCCCCATGTGACTACACAGGTTCTACCTCCGGGAAGCTGGCCTTCCCTGCTGACAGATACTGAAAGGAAGCTGGGCCTTATAATGTCTGCCAAGAAGGAATAGGCCCTATAAAATCTATCCCAGTGATAACAACTAAAGACTGGTGAAAATACAAAAACAACTACCTAAGGAGAAAAGCATAAACAGTAGCAGATGGACTGAGGAAGAAAGACAAAACATGAAGAAGTAGTAAGGTGGTGGTGAGGCTGAGCCACTTCCCACCCCCAACAACCCCCAGCTTTGACCCGAGAGCAGGCCTGGCCGGGAATCATGCTGTGGGTTTGGGCAGCAAGTCTCTGGGGGAAGCCAGGCTTTCTGTCCAGAGGACTGGGAAAAGGAGCTTCTGTGAGCTTGAGAGAATGGGGGAGATTGCTGTTTTTTGTTTGCTTTTAAATTTTCCTCATTTTTTGTCTCCTGGCCCTGCCCCAGGGCCAGCTGCAGTCACAGACATGTACTAGTATGGAGGCAATGGTAGCTGGCAGGCACTTAAAACTTGAGGGAAAACCTGTCTTTCTGGATTGGATTATGTAGGAGGATGTCCCTGTTTGTAGGAAATACACACTAAAGTATTCAGGGATGATGGGGCATCGTGTTGGCAATTGACTCAATCTATATTTATTTCTACATTTATCTATATACATGGAAAATCTGAGTTCACATGGATGCATCCAACCCAACACTGCAGGGCTTATTCTAGTGTTCCCTCTTTATTTGTAACTCCCTTCCTCATTAGTGAGGAACCTAGTTCTCGCTCACCTTAATATAGCCACCCCTTTGATAAACCTGTCTGTGTGTAATGTCCTGCTCCCCCTGTTCAGTGTGTGACATCCTGCTATGATCCAGACCCTCACTTGGATGCCCTCCTCAGCCCACTTGGGCTCTGACAGCCCATGAGTACCACTCTCCTCAACCTTCCCCTTTCTTGTTCCCAAGGACTCTAACACAAGCTTTAGGACTTCATGGTTCCCCTAAATACCAGCAGAGATGGTCCAACTGAATGGCTTTGGACTAAGATTTCCAGGAAAAGAGGGAAACAAAAGAACCTTAATTTTTAAATGCTCTCTAGCTCACTTCTGTCCTCAGGAGGATAGGTACCCACCCAGGTATATAAGTCTAACACCTTTTTATAGTTTTACTGTTTACTATAATGTCCCAAGTAATTAGCAAAGTGCCTGACATACAGTAGGCACTCAAAAATAGTCACTGATTCAATTAATGTTGCCACGACCTGTTAACTATACGCTGACTTTCCTGTTAGCTTCTGCTTCATGTTTAGGTTTCTAGGCTGTATGCTTTCTATGAATTAACTTATTTACTCTACACAAAGGCCTATGAGATATGTACTATTATAATCCCTATTTTGTAA
Organism: Indri indri; assembly: GCA_004363605.1. Taxonomy (NCBI): domain Eukaryota; kingdom Metazoa; phylum Chordata; class Mammalia; order Primates; family Indriidae; genus Indri; species Indri indri. Next base: position 1,427 of record RJWJ010026624.1, on the reverse strand, counting down.
ATAAATTTGTAAGGCACGGAGAGGTTACATAAGTTGCCCAATGTCATATAGCTAGTAATCGGCGGGGCTGGGATTTGAACTCAGACAATGTAGCTTAAGAGTTCATGTTTTTAACTACTATATGAATAACGTTGGTTTTAATTCTCCCCTCCCTTCACCCCAGATTTTTCACCTGGTAACACATTGTTAGCTTGTCTTGTTTATCCATGTCTCTTTTTATTTGCACACTATCTTCTGAGTATTTCTGTTATCTCATGTGGCTTGTTTGACATCAGTGCTGATATTGGACATTAATTTCATATGGCTCCAGGATTCGGATACCTAATCATCTGCACTCAGTACCTAATGATACAATCTCTGCTTTGGTTAAAACTCCGGGGCCAGCGCTGGGTTTGCTGGGATGGCAGAAAGCTTCCCAGTAGCAACCCTTTAGCGTCCCCTGGAGGAAGTGGGGTGTATGTGTGGACATCTCCTTTCAGACCATATTGAGTGGGGCTTGCTAACACTCCCTTCTAACGGGGCTTATTTATAATCATTAGGGTATACATTTCAACTAGTATTTTAATCACGAGCATCAGATCATCAAATCATAGTTACACCTTATTGTTCACTCCTTCATCATCTTTCTTACAATCTCAATTTTGTTTTACTTAGGTCTCCAGTACTTGTTGCAACTCTTTCTTATATATATTTTCATATAAAATAATTGGATGTTCTTAACTCCAGTGTTCTTTTGATGGAGTCATACAGGATTTACTCTACAGTAGCTGGCTGTACAGTTAAACCTGGGAGTGTCTTCTGTATTTATTAACAATAAAGTTGTAATAATAAAGTTGTCTTGATGAGTTCAACTGGGAATCCCCTTTCTAATGAGATATAATCTCCTTAGCCCCAAACCTATTATTTCTAATGTGTATATTTTCCTTTCCATCGAAACTTCAGTCACCTTTTGGAATTAGGGATGATGGAACTCCTGTTTCTCTCAGACTTTCATCTTCATGCTCAGGACTTCTGAGATTTTAGGAATTTGTCTTCAGTCTTCTCTGGAAGTGTTAATTCACTTCCATGTAGGATTGAGTACCAAATATACAACTGAAAGTATGTCAGAAATCTCTTTGTTACATATCAGATTTATGTGTAGGCACTTAGCAAACCATCCAACTCCTCAAAACTTGGTTTTCTTTAACAACCAACATAAATTTTTTCCTACTAAGGCTATTAACAGTTTTAAGAATTCTTACTGTTCTGAGCCTCTTATTTGACACATGAACACGTGCGTGGGGAGACATGCCTCTTTGCCCTGGGTCTGGTCAGTGTGCAGCATATGAGAGCCCTGATCAAGCATAAGGGCTGTGGAACACATAGCTCCGGGAAGATGAGCTGAGAGACAGTGTGTTATGGAGAAACTGAATTAAAAAGCAAGGGAA
>RJWJ010026623.1:0-22838 GCA_004363605.1 Indri indri | reverse complement strand
GGTCACCCTGGCCCACCCTTGCCCTGGGTGGCAGCCCGTCGGTGGGAGTCGTGTCCTGTGCAGATGTGGGCGAGGGGCGGGGCGGCTGGGTTGGAGCTCCGGGTGGAACCTTGGGCGAGTCACTGTCTCCATCTGGGCTTCAGTTTTCTCTAGGGGGAAGGGAGATAACGTCACCTGCCTTATGTTCCTTGGAGGCTGTAGAGAGGTCTCCGGCGAAGGCAGTTTGTAAACTGTAAAGCGCTGGGCTGGGTAAGCAGATGTTGTTCCCCGGCAGGAAGAGGCCCTGTGGCTGGGGCATCTCCTCCGTGCCGGGTGAGGGGAGTCAGTTCACAGTGAAGTCCCCGGGGAAGTGGGAAGGGCCAGGCTTCGGCCACAGCAGGGCTCAGGCCGCTTGGGCAGGGGAGCCGTTGGGCAGTAGCAGGTGGATGGGAGGCCCCGTCTCCAGTGCCGCGCCACAGGTGGGGGCCGGTCCTGTGACCTCCTCTCAGCTGCCAACTGGTTGTTTGCTCAGGAGGCCACTGCCTGGCCCGGCTCCGGGATCCGGGTGTCTCGGCACTCAGCCAGCATGGGGCGAGGGTGAGGGCCCCGTGTGCCGCCTCCTGCTCACTCCCTCTGCCCAGCTCGGAGCCCGAGTGCCCCTCCCGCCCTGCTCCCAGGGGACCCTACCAGCTCCACCGTTCGGTAGCTGAGTCCCTTGGCCCATCCTGAAACTCACTGAGCCTCTGCTTCCTAATCTCTGAAATGGGCCAAGGCAGCAGGAGCCCTCTCCGGGTTGTTGTTGTAAGGATTAAATGACATCGCCTGCCGGTGGACAAACAGTCCTCCCTGCCCCTTCTCCCCACCCTCATGCCCAGGTTCCCTCTTGAGTCCTGGCAGAGGTCAAAGGTGCCTGGGGGAAGGGGAGCTAGGAGTGGCTGGGTCTGGGGAGGCGGGGGCCAGGCTGCCGGGCCTAGCCTTGGAAACCTGCTCACCTGGCCGCGCCAGCCACCTTCCCTGGCACATGGGCAGGCAAGGGGAGGCAGCGCCGGATGGGTGAGCTCAGAAAACAATGGGCCTCTATGGCCCCCCGGGAGGGGGCAGTGCTAGGGCAGCCACTTGGCCCTGGTTTCGGGAGATTAGAGCCCCTCAGACGCGATGCCCATGGCTGGGAGACAGGCCCCGCCCAGGGGATCCTCTCTGGGGTCCCTCCACAGCCCCCTTCTCACTTTGCGGTCTGCGTCCCATCCCCTCACTGCCCACCCTGCGTGATCCCCAGGAAACCTGGGAGACCTGAGGGACCCAGACCCAGGTCTACCCTTCCTGACCTCAGGTGAGCAGCGCCGGGCTGGCCTGAGCCCCTCTGGCCCCTGTCCTGGGCCGGTCCCCACAAATCCTTCTCTGCCCTGGGTTCATGGGCTCCTTTCCTCTGCCCTCCCACCCACCCGGCTCTGCTTCCCCAGCCTGTGTTGTGCAGGTGTCCTCAGCACGGGCTCCTCCTCCTGCCCTGGCTCCTGGCTCTGTCACCTGTCCAGCTCCCCTGCTCCCAGTCACAGTCCTCCTGCCTTGGTCACGTCACCTGCTCTGGCCACCAGAGCTTCACCTGTTTAACTTGAATTTTAAGGCATGAATAGTTCACCAGGCGGAAAAGGAGGAGGCCGAGGGAGCCCCCAGCAGAGGACCCGGCCCATGCAAAGGCCCCGCAGGGACAGCAGCATGGCTTGTTTGGAAAGCTGCCTGCCGCCCAGCGAGGCTAGGACAAGACTAGGACAAGGCGGCTGGGGCAGGACAGGATCGGGGAGGGGTGAAGTTGAGGCTGGAGGGAGACCCCCACCCAGGGCAGCTACCTCTGGATGGCCAAAGGGCCAAGTCCTGCACCGCGGACAGCCCAGCCACCCTTCTGGTGCTCTGAAAGGGTTGGGGTCTCCAGGAGCGTGGCCCGTAATGACAGCAACAAGCACTTCTACTGCGCTTCCTCTCTGCCTCGCAGCACCCCTATGGGGTGGGTATGTGTCTCTCATTTCCTCATTTCGCAGATGAGAGAAAGAGACAAGACCCTCCCACCAACCCTGCAGCTGGTTCACAGGTGGGAAGCACCCCAGGGAGGCATCTGGTCACCCGACCTTGGCCTCCCTTTCTCCCACACCGTGCCTGGGGCTGGCCCTGCCGCTTTGCGGAGTATAGAACCCCACGAGCCCTGGACGGGTGGAAGGCCTGAGTCTCATTCCCGATCAGCTGTCCCCTTGCTGGGTGACCCCCAGGCAGTGGTTTAACCTCTCCAAGCCTCAGTTTGCCCTTCTGGGACTTGGGGATCCTAGTTTCTGCCTTATCTCCCGCCCCGGTTCCGGTGAGAGTCCCAGGAGTGAGCAGATAAAGAGAGCTTTTGAAAAGTACAAAGAGCTGCACTCATGCTGCTGCGGTTATTATTGTTACCTCGATGCGGAGATAAGGGAGGGGGAGGAGGTGCAGTGACAGTTGCCAAGAAACCCAGGAGCTGTCAGCAGCCGCTTCCGGCCTGGCCCATCCCACTCGGGAGCTGGGCCCTGCCCCCCCACACCCCTGCCTCGCCCTTCCCCTGGGAAAGATAGGTGCTCTGAGATGGAGGGGAGCTGGGGCCAGCTGGCTGGCGGCCACGCAGCCTCAGGGGTTGAAGGTGACCCCGGAATGTGCCTGGCCCAGACTCCAGCTTGGCTCTGGCTTTCTGTGTGACCTTGGGCAAGTCACCTCCTCTTGGCTCTGCCTTTTCGTGTGTCGGAGGCGGCAGTGGCCAGGCGTCCAGGCCAGACAGGGCAGGATTGGTGCTGGACCTGGGGAAGACGCTTAGCGGTGGCTGCAGGAGCCAGGGGCTGTGGTGGGAGGTCACGGGCGCAGGGGACCAGGTGACAGGACTGAGGGCCTGGGCTGAGGGTAGTGGGAACGTGTGTAGTAGAAGGAGCCCTCGACTGGAGTCACACCTCAGCCTTGCCTTTTCCCTGGTGTGTGACCTTGGCCTTGTCACTCAACCTCTCTGAGCCACAGTTTTCTCCTCTGGAAAAAAAGCTGATAAATCTCAGCTGGATTAAAAAAAAATGCTACAGCAGTGATCGACTGAGACGATGCCTGTGCAAACTGTAGGGCGCTGTGCAGATACAGGGGAAGGGGAAGAGGGGAAGAGGGGAGAGCTCCCCATGTCCCAGCCTGCTCTGGGCTCCTCCCAGCTGCTGCACGGGGAGGAGGAATGCAAAGCATTTTAAGCTAAGCCAGGCCACAGAGTCAGGAAGGGTTTTAGAGATGTGGGGAGGGGACAGAGACTGGGGGTCCCCCACGTGAATGGAACGGTGGAGGCCAGGAGACAACGGAGGGATAGGAAGAGAGAGGGGAGGGACAGAGGCTCAAGTTCATGGAAAGGGAGGACAAGACCAAGTTGGGGGGGTCTGCAGAGGGCAGGCAGAAGGGGCTCGGAGGGGCAGGGTGGGGGTGGGTGAGTAGTGAGGAAGGCTGAAGGAGGAGGGGGTGGATCAGGGAAGGACAGAGGGCTGGGGAGGAGGTGAGAGGCTGAGTTCATTCATTGCCTCAAAAGTATTTACTGAGCAGCTACTATTCACTAAGAGGCGGTATCATACAGCATTAGGGTGCAGCAGCGAGACCCAGACGGTGTGGCGGGGAAGGTTCCAATCCTCGGACTTTCATTTACTGTGTGTGACCTTCACAAGTTCCCTACCCTCTCTGTGTCTCGGTTCCCTCCTTTGCAAGAGGAATGTGAACTGAGGTTAGAGCAGAGCCTGCACACAGCAAGCCCTGTGTCAGCACTGGCTGCTGTTGCTGTCGCTGCTGTTACTATTACCTTTCCAGCCTGACATGCCAGGTCCCATCCCCGACTTGGGGTTGGGAAGGCGCCATGTGGCTGGGTCCACAGGGTTGGCCACCCAGGTTATAAAGTTCACATCTTGGGCTCTGGAGCCGACAAGCTTGTATTCAAATGCCTGTGCAGCCTCCTTAGCTGTGCAACCTTGGCAATCAGCGCACCTTTCTGAGCCTCAGTTTCCTCATGTGCGAAGCAGCAGTGTCTGAGCACCTGCCTTGTCGGGGAGCTGTGAGGATTAAATAAGATCTCGCAAGGCACGGGGTAAGCTGTGGCTTTTGTTATTACTGTCCGTCTTCGCAGGTGGTCCTCGAGCTCCCAGTTTCCTCCTCTGTCCCCTTCTTGGAGCCCCTCCCTTTCCCTGCGACAATAGCTTTTTAGGCAGAGTCACCTGGGAGAGGCAGGACTCTGGCCAGTCAGGAACTGGATAGCTGGGGGCTCTGGGACAGGGTCCCTGATGGAAGCCAGAGTGGCCTTGCCATGAGAGGCCTCCCTGGTCCTGTGCCAACCTGAGCAATCTGAGTGAAATGGACTCCAGGACACAGGGAAACAGGCTGTGAGAGTTCTGGAAGGGAAGTGTGTTAGGGAGCTGCTGCCAGGCTGACCTGCAGTAGCCACTGTCTGGGCCTGGCCATGCCATCGGGCATGAGAGAAGGGGACCACTTTGCTAGCCTGATCACGGGCAACAGCCACCACTCGGCAGCCAGGGCCACACCAAGACGGTGTCCCACCCCCAAGGGGACCTAGCATCACCCCAGCTTCAATCCCAGGACTTCCTGCCCCTGGGCAGCCTGTGCTTTCCACCCCACTGCATTGCCCCTGCTCGGTCAAGGGCATGCGCTTTAAATTCCAGCTGTCACCCCCTTGCCAGGGGAAGTGGCTTCACCTCTCTGAGCCTCAGTTTTCCCGCCTGTAAAAATGGGGGTAAATTATAGCAACCTTCCAGCACAGTGGTCAGGGTGTAATATGCCTGGCACAGTCCCAGGCACAGAGTAGGTCTCAACAGAGAGTCCCCGTGGGAGCCTTAATGGAATTTGCTTGGACCACTTCTGCGGGCCTCTCTTCCCATTGTCAGCGCACCCAGCAGTCTGTAGGGGCCTGTGTTTAGGACATTCCCTTGCCCGCAAACCTTCAGTGACTCCCTGCTGCCAACCTTCATTCATACTTCCAATCGTTCAACAAATATTTAATGAGACCCTAACGTGGGAAGCCAGAGTTGACGTGAATGAGTGAATATGGAAGTGTTCATTGAGTGACTATTGGTGAGCTGCCCAGGCTCTGTGATGAATTTTTTGGAGACTGAGGCTGAGAGGGGCTGTGTCACTGACTTGAGCTCACCCCGCCAGTCAGTGCCTAAGAATATCTCCCCCACACTGAGGCCAGGGGCTTGAAGTACCACTGCCACCATACTTTTGGGTCAAGCACTGCCCAGCACCTCCGGGAGGCCCGAGCAGAGGTGTGGATGGTTCCTGCGGTTCCTGCGGGACTGGCTGGGCCGTGGGGAGCTAGCTGGGAGGCTCAGAACTTCCTCAGAGTCTCCTTCCTGGGCCAGATTCTCATAGGCCCTTCCCCTCTTGGGGTGTGGCAGTCCCAGCTGCCCTGACTCAAGCCCGCCTCAGGCCACCAGGGATCACCTGACTCACCCTCGAAGGACCAGCCTCCTCGATGGGACCCGGGCAAGGATGCAGCCACACCAGGGTGGCCCTAGGCAGCGGCGGAAGCCAGGCCTGCTCACCAGCTCCCTGGATCCCAGGAGCCACTGGGCATTTCCTCTCCCTGACCCCAGAGGTGGCCTCGGCAGGTGACAGGAGCGGATTTCACCCTCACCAGACCTGCTTTTTTCCTCAGGGAGGGGCATGGGTGTGGGCAGAGTCCAGGCTTGGAGTCAGACAGCTGTCATGCAGATGCCAACTGCTGTTGACCAGCCGTGTGACTTCTGTGTACATCCGGGTCCTTGTGCACAAAGTAGGAATACCGGTGTGGTGAGAAGTCCGTGCCTGCAGGCCCAGAAAGAAGGCCCAGCACAGGGCCTGGCACTCAGTGCCAGTTATTGTCATTATCATCAATAACAGCAGTAGCCGTGCAGCCTCTCAGCCCTGAGGCTGCCATCTCCCTGAAGGCTGAGGGAGGGGTCTGTAGGTGCCAGGGCACCCTGCTTAGTCCAGAAGGCTCAGCCCTCTACAGCACCCCTCACTGCCCCTGCCTCAGTCTACCCATCTTCTGGATGGGCTGTGGACCTCCTGTTGGCTTGAGGCCCGATGGAGAGCTTGGGGAGAGACCTGTCCAACCCTCCGCCCTCTGGGGAAGGAGAGCTCATTTGGCAGCCCCGCTCAGGAAGCCCCTCCTCTCCCTCCTCCTGCGGAACCCAGGCCCCCTCCTCCATGAAATCTGTCCCCCATCACATCCCCAGCTCTGAGAGTGACTCTTCCTCCCAGGGTTCCCGAAACTCCCAACTTGGGCTGTCCCTGACCCCAGACTCTTGTTCTCTTCCAGGAGAAGTGATGGGCAGAACCAGCGCTTCCCTCAGGCACTAGACCTGTCACGGGTGGACTTAGTTCCCTCCTATACTGCTTCACGCTACCCTAAGGTAAGTGCCCGCTGCATACCTACCGCCCCGGTCTGCCACCCCAGGGCTGAGAGATGCCTAAGGGCTCAGAGAGGTGAAGTGGTCCTCCCAAGGTCACACAGCCAGGAAACAGCAGAGGCAGGATCTACTAGGCTCTTCCTGCAGAGCTCTGGCCCGGGACAAGGGCTGGGTACCTTGCCTAGGCTGGGAGGGCAGATGGCCATGGAATGGTGTCCCAAGTAGGGGTGCTGGGGGCAGCAGAAGGTGGTTCCTGAGACCCTCTCCTGCTTTCTCTGCCTGGGCAGCAGCCCCAGACTGAACCCTGTGGATCTGGGACTTGGCAAGAAGGGAAAGACTTGATGGCAGCCCTCACTTGACAGTGGGGTTCATGAATGAGGCGCCCAGTCCTTCTCCCCCTAAGCATCCTGGGAGGATGCCTGGGTTCTCGCCAAGGGCTGTGTGCCCTTGGACCATAGGTCCCCCTCCCTCGGCTTTGGCCCTCCCCTGAGGGAATGAGGGTCGGAGCAGCCCATCACCCTGCATCCTGCCTGCTCAGACATTCTGAGGTTGGCCTTCTTGGATCCGTGCTGAGCTGCCTCCCCTCAGGCTTGCTGGCCTCCTCCCAGTCTGGCTGGAAGCTTCCATTTGTGCCAACACATCTCAGACAGCAGGCTCCAAACCACCCCTTCCGGACAGCCCACCCCCAACCCAGAATCATCCTCCTTTGACAGGGGAGGAAGCCAGGATCCAGAGAGATTGAGTGATTCATCTGAGGTCCCCAGCAAGCCAGAGATGGGCTGTGACACATTCTCCAGTCCCCTAACTCTGTGCACATCATAACATTGATGGAACCAGTCTGAGGGGCAAGTGACCTCCCTGTGCCAATGGGCAAATCTTTGCCCCTCTCTGGGCCTCAGTTTCCTCATCTATAAAATAGAGGTGACAATGCTTTCTCTACCTACCTTGCCAGCTTGCAATTGGGCAATGACTATGAAAAGTACTTTGGAAAGTAGAAATTAGGAAGCTGAACTTTTATCAGCATCATTACATTCCCAGGGCTGGACAGAATACCCAGAAGGGACATGCCCTTCTCTTTGGGAAGCCACATTTGTACAGACATTGAGCTACTATCCTCCTACCCCTCAGCCCCCGCCACAGGGGTTTTTCCACTTAGGTGTTCAGAAATCTGCATACATGTACATACACACCCTACGCACACCTATGTACACACATAGTCACAGACACAAAACACACATTCACGTGTGTAAATGTATTCAGAGACTTGCACATGTACACATGCCTGAGATACACATGTGCAAACACACAAACACACATACCCAGGCATTGCCATACACGCAGAAACACAAGATGCCCATGTACACGCAGCCACAGCCAGTCCCGGAGTCTCATACACACGCACGTACAGCTACATGCACACATGCGCACACCTTCCGCACCACCGGGCACACAGGCATCTCTGGTGATGTGAGTAGGTCTCACCTCCCCCGGGGGCTGTATGGGAATGGATGTTTCTCTGGCTGCATTTCCATGGGTGCCCGGAAGCGCTCAGGCCTGGAAGTGGCTGCATAAATCAATATTTGCTGCTGTTAATTATTAAAACCAAAGCTACACCATGTCTGGAACACACATCTCCAGAGTTCCTGCCGGCTCTCTGGGCCCAAACCTGACCCAGGGCCATGGCTGGGGGAAAGGAAGGCGCAGTGCTTTCCTCCTAGGAGCCCTTGGTCCTGGGGATGGAGGCTGGGGGGCAGCTGCTGGCAGCTCTTTTGGGAAGCTGAAGAGAGGTCTGGCACTGAGCTCGTGGGCAGCCCAGCCCCTGCAGCATCCAAAGCAGCTGGTGTTAACTTGGCCACTGCTCAGGAAGCATTTGCCATTTTCCAACATGTGTCTGGAGGAGGGGGTAGCAAGGCCCTGGCCCTGTCTACACTGTGCAGTGGCTATATCAGGCCAGGGACACACTGCAGGGTCATCTGGAAGGGCCTACGGAGGCCTTATATTACAGATGGGGAAACTGAGGTTCAGAGAGGTGGCAGGGTCTCACTGAAGCCCACTCAGCAAGTTGTAGCAAGGCCAGAGCTAGAACCCACATGTCCTGAAGTCCCCTTGAGCCCTTTCCTCCATACCATGGGGTCTTGACAGCCTCTCCCCAGGCACTGTGGCCATCCCCCCAGGGTCTGGGGCAGCTGGGTGTGGGGAAGGGAGGGAACAGGTCAGCCACTGTCAGGGACTGGGAGCAGAGTGGAGGTGAGGAGGAAGGAGGGGAGAGACCCCAGAGAGTAGCACCAGGCCTCTCCCTGGATTCTGGTTCTGCCTCTTCCTAGCTGAGTGGTCTTGAGCAAGCTATTTCACCTCTTGGAATCATTTTCTCATCTGTATAATGGGGATGACTTTTGTACCTTCTGGGTTGTGGCGAGATGATGAGACATGCGAAGGACCCGGCATTAAGTAGGTGCTCAAGAAAGCCCTCTGTCTCCAAGGTAACCCCCTCCTCTTCCTGTCCGGCTGCACAGCTGGACCCAAGAACCCTGTCCTTGAGGCCCAGAGGCGGGGTACCCAGAGCCAGGGAAGACAGAGGAGGCGGAAGGCGGGGTGGGGGCGGGGAGCTGGGGAGAGCCGGCCTGGGGCCCCGGGGAGTCCGACGTGCCGAAAGCTCCGCGCGCTCAGGCCAGAGCGCAGGCGCAGTGTCCGGAGACCGCGGGCTGGGCCGGGGGACGGGGCCCGTGTGCCCTCGCCCCGCCCCCGCGCCGCCCGTACCTGGCGCCCCGCCCCCTCCGGGCCAGCGCAGGCAGCGCCGCGGCCGGGAGCTGGGAACGCGGAGCTCTGGCTGCGGGGCCCGGGCCGGGGCGCGCGCGGGCCGGAGCCGGCCGGGCCAGCCGAAGCGCCGCCGGGGCCGGGGGGCTCGGGATGGCTCAGCCACGGCCCCCAGCGCCCCACGGCCGTCCGCGCAGGGGCTCGTTGCCCGCTGGGGCCGGCTGGCAGGTGAGGACCAGGCGGGGGCGGCCTGGCTGAGGGGGATCCCGGGGCTGGGTCTGCCCGACTTCCTCGGAGCCCCGCAGGCGCTGCCCCAGCCGAGACGGCGTGCGAGGCTCCGTCATGGTGGGTGTGTTAGCTTCTGGGCTGACAGCGTCTTGGCGGACGCAGGGCGCACCCCTGCCCGGGGGTCCCAGGCCTGGGGCTCTTTCTGCAGCTGCCCGTCGGGGCATTGTGGCTCTGGGCTACAGCGTGGGGTGTGTGTGTGTGTGTATGTGTGTGTGCGTTGGGACCACTTTTCCCCTTCCGCTGCCCCCTTGGGGGAGGTCTGAATGTTAAGCGTAACTTGGGGGTGGCACTCCGCTTGTTGGGGATGCCCCCATCTGGGCCACACCACTCAGAGCCTTCGCCATGTGTCAGGGTGTCTGCGGCTCCTGTGAGGCTGTCACTGTGGGTGTTACTTGTTGCTGTGCCTACACTCTGGGTGACAGTACCATGTGTCAGTGTTTGTGACTGTGACTCCCGGTGAGACAAGGTGTATTTGATTGTTCCTGGCCATGTTTGGTCACCCTGAATGGGGTGCCTTGGGGAACATTAATGCACCCCTTATCAGTGTGACACGTTGGGACCGTGCCTGTCTGAGGTTGTGTGGCTGACCCAGGCACAGATGTCTAAGTTGCTGTGATACAGTGTGTTGATTGACAGATGTGTTTGTCTACCTGGACTTCAGGCATGTGTCTGTGGTTTCTGCTGTGACTGCCTGTGGAGGCGTTGTGTGTGACCATAGGTGACCATGGGCCACCATCTCCTGTGGATTCCACTTGTGTATTTCACAGGATGGGTCTTGCCTCTGTGGGCAGGCCTCAGAGAGTACATGGGGGTGTTTGTATCTTGTGACCTTTAACAGGGCTCTGTGAGTGTTCACGCGCGCGCACGCGCGCGTGCGTGCGTGCGTGTGTGTGTGTGAGAGACATAGGTGGTTTTCCTCAAGTGGGTGTGAGGGGTGTGTGAGGTTCAGACCTGTGCCCCCCACCCTTGGGGATTAGCTACTCCTGCAGTTGGCGGATGCTTCTTCCTTTTCTCAGAAGTCCCGTTTACTGTCGTGGGTGTGCGACCCTGACGGCAGGGAGGGCTTGTAGCTGGGAGTGGGTCTCTGTGTCTGCGTTGCCCTGTGTCTCTCAGCGTGTGGTGTGTCTCTTGGTCTCAGACATGAGGGCGGTTTTGTGGTGTTAGTGTAGCTTTGTGTGCCGCTACTGGTGTGCACACCTGCACAGGTGAGGGTTTGCATTGAGTGTGTGTGTGTGTGTGCTTGTGTTGGTACATGAATCTGTGTGTGTGAGTGGGTGGGCTCGTGTGTAACTCAGGACGCCAACATATGTATTTGTGGGTTAGCACAGAGCTCTGAGTATAAGAATTACTATACACAGACCCAGCAGCACAGACCCCATTGTGTGTGTGCGTGTGTGTGTTTCTTGGTACACAAAACATATGCGTGGTGCAGTGAAACTGTTTAAATATTGGTGTGCAGGCCTCCGAGTGTATGAGCAGGGGGTGCGGGGAGAGAGAGAGAGTTTCCTGGTACACAACCCCGTAGCACATGTGTCAGCAGGAGCCGCCTGAGCTGAGCCTTGGAGCTGCTGGGGGGAGGGACATGATCCTGGAGGCTCTGGGGGCTTCCCAGGCCCAGCCCCCAGCCCGGCCTGCCGGCAGGGATGCCGCCTTCCTGGAAGGCTCATAGGGAGTTGGCACTGGAGAGGCCGGTGCTGCCAAGCGCAGCTGGCAGATGCCAGATTAACTCTGCGTGTGCCCTGGCTCACTTCAGGAGAGGCTTCTCGGGCGTAAGAGTGTGCGGGTGGGTGCATGCACAGGTTTATGGACAGGGCGCATCCTCCTAAGCGCCCCCCAGCACACACTGTTTGGGGGCAGAGTGGGCTGTCTGAGCAGTGGCCCATGGCCTGAGCCTCTCCCTTTTCCAGGAGAGGGGGAGAACCACAGGCCCTCCTGGGTTCCCGGCTGGTCTCGTCTCTGCAGGTGGGACACAGGGCTCTTCTCAGGGGTCCATGTGCCAATCCTGGCACTGCCAATCTTGCAGTGATGTGGGGGAGATCTGTCTGTCTCCCAAGGGCAACAGCCCTTCAGGGAAGAGGACTGAGTGGAGTGGGCGGGCTCTGAGCTCCCCTCACCTGGCAGTTGGCCAAACTCTATGGGTCTCCTACACAGAGCCCCCCCACCACCACAGTGCCCCCTCGCTCCCTCTTGCTGCTCAGACAGGTGCCTCAGTCATTGGTCAGAGACCTGGAGGGCTGAGGTGGGTGGAGGCTCCTCTGAGGTTTGGTGGGACCAGCTGGGCCACCCTCAGGACTGACCTCACTCTCCCCGTCTCTGTTGCAGAACACAGATCTGTTTGAGATGATTGAAAAGATGCAGGTGAGGATGGCTCTGCAGCCTGTTCTGGGGAGCCACAGAGCTGGCTGGACTGGGGATGGGGGCCCTCGTTTATATCTAGTCCTACGTCTCTGTGAGGACAGGCCAGGAGCCCTTGACAGACCTTGCCAGGAGAAGATGGTGGTAGCTTGTCCAGAGTCCTCTGTCTAGGGGTCAGGGTAGAGGATGGACACCGGTGGTGCCAGGGCCCCTCTCTGACCCGGGGCCCATCTTGGCTCCCAGCTCCCCTCCCTATGTAGGTCCCCTCCTCAGCCCACCCCACAGGAGGCATGGCAGGCTCTGCAGGACCCCCAGGTAGAATGGGAGGAGGGGCCGGGGGCTGTGCTGCATGTGGGGGAGGTGTGAGTGAGCCAGGCGGCCTGGAGTGCAGCCTGCCCCCGGCCCTGCCCCGGCCACCCCCGGCCCTGGTCTGCTATTCCGTGGAGTGCCCTGGGAGGTGGACAGGGAGCGGCCGGGGCTGGGAGCGGCTTGAACAAGCCTCAGGAGCACCCCTGCTCGCTCCTGTGCCTCCTGTTTCTCTGCCTCTTTCGTCTCCGCCTCTCTCTCTCTCTCTCTCTCTCTCTCTCTCTCTCTCTCTCTCTCTGAACACATATCTGTGCAGATGCACACTTCCCTGCCCCCACTCCCAGCACGTGCATTCCCACACAGAGCCCCCAGCCCCGCCCTGAGGCTGCCTCCATCAGCCCTGGTCACTGCCTGGATGAGTCAGCCAGCACCCTGCCCTGGGGGTACCCCAACATCCACTGGAGCCACTCTGAGGGCTTTCCCCTTCTACACGGAGGGAGGCGGTGTCTGGCGGCAGGCATGGGAGGGGTGTAACGGGTGTTGATTCTCTTGCAGGGAAGCAGGATGGATGAACAGCGATGCTCCTTCCCACCACCCCTCAAAGTAGGTGGGCCTGGCAGTCTGCTTCCCAGCAGACCCCTCCCTGGGGCAGGGGAGGGTCTGGGAAGCGCTGCCACCGCTGCCCATCAAAGCAGCGTGCCCAGGGGCCTGGGGAATCCAGCCACTTCTCCTGAAGTGGTCTTAGTGTGTGTGTGCCAGGGGCAGGGGCCATGGGGACAGCAGGGTAGACCTGGAGTTCTGAGATGTGGAGAACCCCGCCCTTGCCAGAGGACTGGGGCCTCCCTTCCAGGTCCTCCCCTCCTGCTTCACGCTGCACACTCACCCTGCCCCTCCAGCCTTCCCACCCCAAAGTGCCTTATCTCTGCAAAGACAGCTGCCGGAAGATGTTTTCCCTGAAACCAGTCGATGGGCAGCTGCAGACAGACTCAAACCCAGGCCCTAGGAGGCTTATGAGCTCTGGCTCCATGAAGCTCCTGTCGGGGTAGCATGGGGACCCAAGGAGATGAGGGGAAGCTCTTGTTTTTGACCCTGAATTTTCTTGACATGGTTCTTGGTGCCTTGGGACCCCCGCTCAAAGCCCTAGAAGACCAGCCCTGGGGGAGTGGGCCAGGGCTGCAGGCTGAGGGTTAAGGGAGGGTTGGTGGGCACTAAGCCTGATGTTTGTTTGGTTCAGGAGAGGGCTCCTCAGACCAGCAGTGTCGGTGCCACCTGGGAACTTGTAAGAAATGTGAATTCTCAGACCCCACCCAGACCGCAGTCCTAGAAGGCCTGAGGGCGAGGCCCAGCAATCTGTGTTTAACAACCCCCCAGGTGCAGGGGTGTCTCCTGGGGCGGCAGTGAGCCTCCTTTCCTCAGGCAGAGGGAGACCCAGAGATGCTAGCACTCAGTGAGCTACGCCTGCAGCCACCCCTGCCTGTGGGGTCATCCCAGACCAAGCCCCTGCCCCGTCTGTAAGAGGCCCCATCCACTCTCCCAGCCGGTGGCTGCCTGAACAGACGGCGAGTCCTGGGGAGACTGGAAGATGTAAGGGCTGAGGACCCCACCCCAGCTTGGCATCTGCCCTGCTTGTGTTTTACAGACGGAGGAGGACTACATTCCTTACCCGAGCGTCCACGAGGTACCCGGCTGGCCCGAAAGCCCACCCTTACCTCGAGCCCGGGGAAGCACTCACACGGGGCATCTAGACACCCTCAGGAGTCTGACCACAGGCCTCGCTGTGGGGGCTGGAGACTCAGTTTATAGGCCTAAGACTTCAGAGCCTGTTTGAACCCTTAGGCCTCCTCAGCCAAATGTTTCAGCCTCCTGGGCCAAGGTCATGCCCCCAGCTCTACCTGCCCCCAGCCCCCATCTTGGAGACTGGGACATGGGACTCGCCACTCTCTGGGTTTGGCTGAGGCAAGGGGCTTGGAGAGGTACCCCAGAGTGGGTGGATGCGAACCCTGGGGCCCACGTAGGCTCTGAGTTGTGCTCCTTAGCCATGATGGAGGTGGCCCCAGGTCTGAGTTGGGAAGGTGTCCTGGGGCCCCCAGTGGGGTACGGTATGGAGTGGCTCAGCTGAGTGCCCCTTCAGGTCCTGGGGCGAGAAGGGCCCTTCCCCCTCATCCTGCTGCCCCAGTTTGGGGGCTACTGGATTGAAGGCACCAACCACGAAATCACCAGCATCCCTGAGACAGAGCCACTGCAGTCGCCCACGACCAAGGTGAAGCTTGAGTGCAACCCCACAGCCCGCATCTACCGGAAGCACTTTCTTGGCAAGGTGGGTGGCCAGCTGGGGTTGGGAGGCTGCCTGGGGTGGGTCGCAGTCCAGCCCCTGGGAGGCTGGGCCTAAGGGGCAGCAGAGCCCATGTTCTGGGGCTGAGTCTCAGAGTGTGCATGGTGGATTCACTCATTCATTCAACAAACATTTATTACAAGAGGCAGCATTATGATATAGTGGTTAACAGCAGAGTCCACCAGGGTTTGAATCCTGATTCTGCCACCTACTACATAGACATTGGGCAAGTTGCTTAACTTCTCTGTGCCTCAGTTTCCTCATCTGTACAAATGGTGGTAGTAATGATACTCACTTCATGAGGTTGCCGTGAGGCTTAATGAGCCAGTGCTTGTATGGTGTTTAGAATGACATCAGGAACAAAGTAAGCACTGTGTCAGGGTTGGCAACTAATGAGTACCAGCTGTGTGCCTGGCCCTGTTCTAGGCACCAGGCTTACGGCGGCCAACACAACAGACCCAGACCCTGCTTTCAGCAGCGTGGGGTAGGGGCTGGGAGGACACAGTAATGTCATGGCTTGACCTGGATTGATGCAACCACTGGCCCCAGAGCGGGGACCCTGCCCAGTAACAGCTTATCAGAGTGTCACCCAAGGGTTTTCTCAGGAGTTATTGGGTAAGCTTGTGGGAGTCGGAGGGGAGGTCCCAGCACGCGACCTTGTATGAGTTAGGTCCCGTGCCAGGTGCTGTCTTTCAGCTTACAACCAAAATGGGGAAGTGTATCATGGGCCCTGGAGCCTCATGGCCTGCGTGGGAATCTTGGTTCTTCCATTTACCGATGGTTTGACCTTGAGCCCGTTTCCTCGTCTGTAAAAATGGGGATAATGAAATACATGCAAAGCGTATGTAGAACCATGCCTGGCACACAATAAATAGTCGGCGCTAGCTGTTTCTACATCTTTGTAATTACTCGATGAGATCAGGATTATTCTGTTTTTACAGAAGAGAAAACTGAAGCTCAGACAGGTGAAGTGACCTGGTCAAGGTTAAACGGTTACTGAGCCTGGCATTGACCCAGCTCTGGAAGACCTTCCATTGAGATTCGCTGCAGAAGGGGCCGTGCTCCTAGCTGTCTGTGTGTGTGTTGGGAGGAGGGGTGGCTCCTTGAGGGGTTGGGGAGCTGTGTGACCACAATCTGGGACCTGGGAGATACTTGTACTAACCAGTGGGGTTGGAGCAGATCCATTATGGTGGGGACTAAACCAGCAGGCCTGGTCCAGGAGCCATTGCCTGGGAATGAACCCAGGACGCAGCATGGAATTCCACCTCTCAGCTGAGCCCTGGGTGGAGAGAGACCTGCATCCCAGGCACCCGCTGTCCAGAGGCTCTCAGCTGGGTCTGGCAGGTGGTGGGATCTAGGGGGACTGTGGGGGCCTAGCACATAGGTGGCACTCAGAAAAGTTTGCTGAAGGAGTGACAGATGAAAGTGGTGGACCTTGAGCACAACGAGATTTTAAGAGGCATCGCTTAATACCTCAGAAGAGGCAGCTGCCTGGGATCAGGTTAGCAGTACCGAGGGGAGGGGACTCCAGGGGCCGGCAGAGAGGCAGGGCCATTTCCTGATTCCAGGTGGGGGACTGGGAAAGCGGCCAGGTGCTTGGGCACTGGGCCCTGTACTGGCAGGGGAGGAGGTTGAGGTGACTTTAGGCGTTGACTTCCTAGGAACCCGAGCCCACTCTCCTACTGTGTCCCTTGGGCTCCTCTGGGCCTGGGGGTCCAGGGAAACTCTCCGCTCTCTGGACTTCCCTGCCAAGTGCCTGCCACCCCCTGTCTGTGGATGATACCAAGCATTTGGGGGTTCCTGCCCCTCTGTGCCTCGGTTCCATTCAGAATGCCCCTGAGCTGCCAGTTTGCAGGGCACATCCACTGGCCTCTGCCTCTTTCCCTGCCTGGTCTCTGAGCACAGGTGTTCATGTTTAAACAGGATTCACTTCCAGGATGATTCCTGGGGTGGGTGTGGCCAAGGAGCCAGCTCCACTCCCAAGGCTGGGGCTGGCAGGGGAGCCTAGGGCCAGGCTGGGGTGGTGTCTCCCTGCACTCCCAGCCCTTGGCTTTGGGACTTTCCCACCCAGAGGTGCCAGCCCTGGGCTCCTCTCTGGGGGTGCCATTCCTGCCGCAGACACCCCTCATGCCCTTTGGGGTATCCCTTCCCCACTCTGCCCTCTTCTCCAAGTGAGGTGGTAGGGTGGAAACCTGCCTGGCCAGCTGCCCTGTGTGTTATGAGATGTTTCACTTCCTGTTTCTCACGGGTCCTGGCTTCAGGGGCCACAGAGCCACAGGTTGGGCAATCAGCTAGTTGGCTTTTTCTTATCGAGCACCTGCCGTGTGCCCTGCCCTGAGAAGGGCAAGGGCTGAAGACAGGTATACAGGTACAAATGTGGTCCTGACTTTGATGAGGACCCAGAGAGCCGAGGGTACTGCAGACATTCATTGATCACTGAGCCTGTGCCAGGCGTTCGTCTGTTTCAGTCCTGGCCACCAGCAAAGTCCTGGCCTCACTCCCATTTTGTCTCGAACTCCTGGCCTCAAGTGATCCTCCCGCCTCGATCTCCCAAAGTGCTGGGATTACAGGCGTGAGCCACCGCACCTGGCCTGCATTTCGTAAACTGGGAAAATGAGGCACAGGTTGGTGAAGTGACCTTCTCAGGCTGTCCCAATGGCAAGTGGCAGAGGTGGGATTTGAATGCAGGTCTGTCTGATGTGGAGTCTCCTGTTAGCCGTGACACCTGCTGCTTGGTGAAAGACCCCCCATCTGGGAGTGAGGTGGTTTCTGGTCTGGTTTCTGGAAGCCCCAAGCGCAGCCTCACCCACTCCCCTAATCCCTGCATCCCACCACAGGAGCATTTCAATTACTACTCACTGGACACTGCCCTTGGCCACCTCGTCTTCTCGCTCAAGTATGATGTCATCGGGGACCAAGAGCACCTGCGGCTGCTGCTCAGGTGAGGGCAGTGGGGGGAATCCTGAGAGGATTCTGCCCAGCAGGGAGGACAGAGGTCTTATAACCTGAGAGCCCTTCTCGTTTCACCCACTCTACTAATTGGGGCCCAGAGAGGGGCAGGGATTTGCCTGAGGTCACACAGAGGTTAGTGCCTGAGTCAGGCCTGGCATTTATTGTTACCTCTGGTCCTTGCTGTCGTCTGCCTGGTCTGGCCTTACTTCATGTGGAGGGGCTCCCAAATTCCCGTCCTGCCACTCAGCCCCTCACCGTGTGGCTTTCTCCTCCCAGGACCAAGTGCCGGACGTACCATGATGTCATCCCCATCTCCTGCCTCACCGAGTTCCCCAATGTGGTCCAGATGGCAAAGGTGAGGCCTCTGCTCCTCTTAGCCTCCCACGTCACCCCACAGGTGGGCACGCGGCCGGGCTTCAGTGGCAGGCCTAGCCCCGTGCGCCGCAGCCCTGTCTCTGTGGTCCTGCCCCTCACGCGTTCCCACCATGTCCAAGGCTACCGCATGATCTCCAGTCCCCTGCCTGTGGGTTTTTGGCACTCTTTATAGCACCCTCAGATCCCAGGGGACCCCAGTTCTCTAAGCAACAGTGAGGCCCAAGAGACCCCGTCCCCTCCTACCCGGCCTCACGCCCTGCCTGGTCTCCCGCAGCTGGTGTGTGAAGATGTCAACGTGGATCGGTTCTATCCTGTGCTCTACCCCAAGGTGCGGCTGGATCTGGGCCCTGCTCACCGAGGGTGGGGGAGTGGAATGACTGAGCATGTATTGGACACCTTCTGTGTGCCGGGTGTTTTCCCCAAGTTCTCTCATTTAATCCTCACGATAACCCTACAAAGTCCACAGTTTGCAAGGAGGAACCACAGGAAGCTTCTGTGCCTTCCCCTAGGCGCACAGCAGACAGGGAGGCCTTCATTTAAACCCGGGCTGTCTGCCTTGGAGGCAGGCCTTGCTCGTGTCTGGAAACTCTCACTGCTGTTTGGGGACCCTCCTAAGAGCAACTTATGCTTCAGTCCTGCCCTGGGATGGGTCTCTTTTCCACTGGCCTCACTTTCTAATCCCAGAGGAGACCTGGGCAGAGAGAATAGTCCAGGCACCCTGTAGACGCTGCTTCACAGACAGCAGCTACACCTCCAGCTCCGGTGCTGGGTGCTGGGTTCCAGTCACTGTGACAATGTGGGAATAGGGGTAGGGGCTTCTGTCTTCAGTGAGTCAGAGGGGCTTCCTGGACGAGGAAAGCATGTTAACCCTTGTGGCCCTGAAGTCCTGGAGTAGAACAGCTCCGGGCGATGGAGTGGTCCAGGAAGGGTGTCCTGAAGGAAGGGGCCTCAGAAGTCAGGTCCCGCCTCCTGGTTACAGAAGAGGAAACTGAGGCCCAAGGTGAGGAGGAGCACTTGCTCAACTCCCCGTGGCAAACTGGTGGGACTTGGCCTGTTCTAGAAGGACGAGGTGGCTTTACAGAGGTGCCAAGGAGCGAGTGGAGTGTTACAGAGCGGAGGGGGCAGACTTGGCCGAGGCAGGACAGGGCACATGGTAAAACTCGGGAGCAATGAGCTTGAGTTTGGGGATCCAGCAGACCCAGGGGCATGTCCTAACCCTGCACACACTCGCAAGCCATTGACCATGGGCAAGCTGCTTGAGCTCTCTGAACCCAAGGTTCAGGGGGGAGCAGCTGGAGCGGCTCCCTCCCAGGCTTGTTTCGAGAATTACCTGAGATGATGCATGGAGAGCGCCCGGCTCAGCTTGGCACGTGATGGCAACTAGCATACACAGTCTCTTTACTCCCCATCCTGTCCTGCAGGCTTCCCGGCTCATCGTCACCTTTGACGAGCATGTTATCAGCAATAACTTCAAGTTTGGAGTCATTTATCAGAAGCTTGGGCAGGTGTGCTCTCCTCCTCCTCCCTGCTCCCCTATCCCACCCTGTATCTGGGACCTCAGACCTTTGCCAGGGGAGACCACCTGCCAAGGGACTCAGGAGCCAAGGGCTGCCAGGGGTCCTCCCTCTGGCCCTCTCTGGGTATGAGTGGGGGCAGGAAGGAAGGGGCTGCTCAGGAGGTCCAGCTCAATGACCTCGGCCCCACTCTGTTGGTCCCCAGACCTCCGAGGAAGAACTCTTCAGCACCAATGAGGAGAGTCCTGCCTTCGTGGAGTTCCTTGAATTTCTTGGCCAGAAGGTCAAACTGCAGGATTTTAAGGGGTGAGTATTAGGTTGAGATAAGTAGAATGTAATCTGACCTATGCCCCTGGGCAGGGAGGGAGCCCCCATCCTGGCCCCATGGAGGCCTGGCTGGGGCTGGAGACTGAGCGGTGGCCTGGGGGACCTGGGGGCAGGTTTCGAGGAGGCCTGGACGTGACCCACGGGCAGACGGGGACCGAGTCTGTGTACTGCAACTTCCGCAACAAGGAGATCATGTTTCACGTGTCCACCAAGCTGCCCTACACAGAAGGGGACGCCCAGCAGGTAGCCTGGGCACCCACCCACCTGCTTCCCACCTTTTGCTTGTCCCCTCCATCTACCTGTGCACTCAGTGTCTGTCACACCAGGCTCAGTGCTGGGCCCTGGGATACAGAGATGGAAAGGATCCAGTCCCCCCACCCCCTTCTGGGCTCTAGTTGGGGCAGGGGAGACAGGCTGCTGCAATGCTGGGAAAAGCCTCAGTTTCTACATCTGTGACATTGGAATAATAATGGCACCTACCCCATAGGTGAGCGTAAGTGAGTGGATGCACACGGAGTGACTAGAACAGTACCTGGTACGTCGCAAGAGCTCTATAGATGTGAGCTAGTGTTTTTAGGGGAGTGAAGGGCATCGTGGGGCCATGTGGGGGCACTGAGTCTTGGCAGAGGTGGGAGTCAGGAAAAGATTGCAAGATAAACTGATTTTTCGGCTGTGAAAGAGCTGGGAGAAGGAGGGGGAATGCTCCAGGTGGAGAGAACAGCTTCTGCAAAGGCCTGGAGTCAATATAGGACTTGTTCCAGGAACTGAACTCAGAAATTTGTCACCTAGTCCTCAGCTTCCTGTAGGGCTGTCTGCCCTACCCCGTGTCCCCAACCCAGGGGGTAAAAGGGTAATGTGAGAAAATGGAAATAGTTGTTCCTTATTTTTAGTGTCTTTTTATTTTCTAGGAGCCTCTGTTCATTTTAGCAACATGCATATATACTGAGTAGACCTTGTTTGTTCAGTGAGGGGCCATATTTGGGGTATCTAGATAGGAGAAGGGCTAAGAGGTAGGGCCTGGGGACCAGGACACCTGGGCTCGAGTACCCTAGCTCACTGTAGGACCTTGCAGGTCACCTCTCTCTTGGCCTTGGTTTCCTCATCTATCACAGGATTCTAAGAAAACAAAAATAATTTTACAACAAGTTTTTCACACTGCTTTTAGGAAGCAAATCCTTAGACATGCCCTCTGCCTACCCCAAACCCTCCCAAACCCGTGTGGGCACCCCCTCCCCAGTGGGCCCCTCTCTGGCCAGACTGTGAAGGCCCATGGCCCTGTGCTCAGTTGCAGCGGAAGCGGCACATTGGGAATGACATCGTAGCTGTGGTCTTCCAGGACGAGAACACTCCCTTCGTGCCCGACATGATCGCATCCAACTTCCTGCACGCTTACGTGGTGGTGCAGGCCGAGGGCGGGGGCCCTGATGGCCCCCTCTACAAGGTGGGTGATCCCGGAGCCTCCCAGGGCATCAGCACAGCCCCGGCCACAGCTCTGCCCTCACTGGGACACCTCTCTCAGCCTCAGGGGACCATGGAGGGCTCTGATGGTGGGGGATTCCCATCACGCCCTCTCTGCTCCCAAAGCTCACACCCTCAAAGAGGCCGGTACCTCACGGCCTGGTACGCCTTCCTCTACTTCCTTTAGCCTCTCAGCTTTCACCCTCCCTGATGCTCCTGAGGTCCCCCTCCTCACCACTCAAACTCCGGGCAAAGGATGGAGGAGCAGAAATCCTCCTAAAAAGGAAGCACCCACCAGCTGCCATGGAGCCTCCCCACCAAGGGGCAGGGCAGGGAGGTGAATTAGGGGTTTCTGCTGGTGTGGACAGAGCAAGCCACAGCCTCCACGGGGACAGACAGCTGCCCTCTCTTCCAGGTCTCTGTCACAGCGAGAGACGACGTGCCCTTCTTTGGGCCCCCCCTCCCGGACCCCGCAGTGTTCAGGAAGGTGAGGGGCAGCCCCAGCCCTGGGCATGGGCGGAGCAGGACTAAATGGGTGGGGGCTGGGGGAGACACACATTCTGCCTGACAGGTTCTGAGGTTCCGAGGCCCCACTGTGTGCCAGGACAGCTGGGCTCCCCTAACCATGCAACTGGGGTTGACTTTTCTGTTCTACTTGAAAACTGTGACTTTTTTTTTTTAAACAAGGTCATAGAATAAACTACATTGTCATTTTCCATTTTCCATAGCAGAATGGCCTTTCCTCGTTTCTATTCTCCTTTTGATGGTTCCAGTCTTCTTTCCTCTAAAATGTCTGGGGAGAGGGGCACACGTCTCTCTCACCTTTCAGAAGCCACACTTCAGGGCTTGGCTTCAGCCGCATATGCAGCAAATTCTGCTACCCCAGACTGAGGCAGTAGGAGACCCCAACCCAGACCCTAACATCTGTGGGGTTTGCTCTCTCAGGGGTGGGTGGCTGTGAAGGGCACAGGGGCCCTTCACAGGTGCCTGGGGAGCTGAGCCGGGGGAGATGCCCTTCTGGGAGCATCTAGCCCCTGACCCACTGGGGTTCGGCCCCTTGTTTCTGTGTTCACCTGATCCCCCTTTCTCATCTCCTCCACACTGGGGCTTCCAGGGGCCTGAGTTCCAGGAGTTTTTGCTGACAAAACTGATCAATGCTGAATATGCCTGCTACAAGGCAGAGAAGTTTGCCAAACTGGAGGTGAGGATGGGCCCTTGGCCTTGGGAGGGCTACCTGGAGGAGGACAGATTTATGGATGAGTGGGGGCTGGTCAGGGAGAGGAGGTGGGGGCACTGCTAGTGAGGAGTGCCCCGGAGGGGCGCAGAGGTGGGCAGGCTGCCAGAGGACACCCTTGGGCAGGAGGGGGATGGGAGGTGGGTGTGTGAAGCCAGATCTTGAAAGGAGCTAAGTGGGGGAGGCTTGATGTGCGAGGGGCCCTCCCCACTCCCCGCGGCTCGGAAGGTGGCCGGGATTCGAACTGTGGGCCGAGCGGCTGCTCACGGGGTTCCCCGCTGACGCCCGGCCTGGCCCACAGGAGCGGACGCGAGCCGCCCTCCTGGAGACGCTCTATGAGGAGCTGCACATCCACAGCCAGTCCATGATGGGGCTGGGCGGCGACGAGGACAAGATGGAGAATGGCGGCGGCGGGGGCGGCTTCTTCGAGTCTTTCAAGGTGAAGGGCCCCAGGTCTACCTGGCCGGGAGGGGGCGGGGCTTGGGTGGCGTCCGGGACTGGGGCTGCTGGACACGGCGTGGGGGTGTGGCTAGGGGCACGCG
>RJWJ010026622.1:0-22837 GCA_004363605.1 Indri indri | reverse complement strand
GATAAATCCCTTAGTGTTGTAAAAGAAGACTTAGGTGAGGTAGTTATGTTGGAGTGGATTTATTAGTATTATATGTGACAGTCATTTATTGCCGTCTCTCCCCCTGCTATCGACCTCACCCCTAGAGGGCGCTCTCTTCCACAAAGAACAGAAAGCCATTGGTGTCAGAAGCATCAGGGCAATTCAGTGCTTGTCCTGTGTTAAGCCAGTGATGCAAGGAGGAAATGATCCATTGGAAAAGCTCCCTGATTTCAGTAAGGAAGTAGCAGCATGACAGGTAAAGTCAGAGTAGTTGTAATAGCGAGTGGCTAAGGTGCTTAACAAGGGGGTTAGACCTTTGTGAGTCATTGCTTGAGGCTAATTGATTATAGCATCTGTAGAACTCAGAAGATGGGAAGCTCACTAAGATCTTACTCATTCTTTTTAACTGAACAAACTTTAGGTATAATGAAAACAAAACTGTACCACCCTGGGGAGTCAGTTCTCTTGCCTGAATCATTTCTTAGCCCTTCACTCATCCCTTTGAGTGAATGGGAATATGGGTACCTTTGAGAAAGGTTCTTGCCATAACATCATTAGTTTATATTATAGATTTTTCTGCTGTCTTTCCCTAAAGACACCAATGCCCTTTAATCAGAGTCAGTGTGCTGGCCAGATTTGGAGGCTCTGAGATGATGCTGTTCTCTTCTGGGGCACAGAACACCATTCTTCTCTTCCAGACAATGTTGTGCCTGTGGGCATCAGATGATCAATGGAGTTTTGTCCTAATTCTGTCTCACGGTTGGCCCAGGGGCTCTTGAAACAATATTGCAGTTATTTCCCAAGTACTACAGAATATCATTAGCATTATAGCAACCGGCACGTTGTTTGCCTAAGTGTTTGATTCTGATTATCAAGGTGAAATATAGTGCTTGCCACACAATGAGGAGAGAATTTGAATCTCTGGAATCCAGACCATCTTCTGTCAAGGGATAAAAGGTAAGAGAAAACAGAGAAACTTGGGCAGGCATGTCTGTTAGGAGATCAGACCTCAGGAATATAGATTTGGATCACCTCACCAAGAACGAACCCTGGTCCACTAAAGTATAGCCTGAAGGAAAAGGGAATATTGATTGGATCAGGGAGAATAACAATTATAAATACTGAGAAAACCCTGGTGAACAGTTTCAGAAATGAGAACAAAAATAACTATTCATACTCTTCTGTCATTATCATGTATGTTATTAACCGATTATTAACCATGTTCTTTTTTTCTTTTTCATCTCTCTACTATTGCTACTGAATTTTTTGTTGTGATTACCTTTTATAATTTGTCCATAATTTTTTTTTTTTATTTCAGGGTATTGTGAGGGTACGAACATTATGGTTACACTTTATGTCTTCGCCTCACCCAAGTGTGGGTTAAAGGCATGCTCTTCCCCCCTACAATGCTCCCCATGTCCTTTAGTTGCAGATTTACCCCCATCCCCCTAATCCCTGGAGAGTATTTCTGCCATGTGATCACCCTAGTGTCGATCAGTTAGTACCAATTTGATGGCAAGTACAAGTGGAGCCCATTCTTCTGCTCTTGTGGTGCCTCACTTTGGATAATGGGCTTAAGTTCAATCCAGGAAAGTATAAGAGGTCGTTTCAATTTGTCCATAATTTAAAAGAAATAAAGACAGCATTGAAACTGTAAGAGAAGAGAATTAACATTATCCAGAATTAAATGTAATAATTGGTGAGAGCTTGGGTCTTCCCTCTCATGGAATGAGTACACTGTCATTTGAGGATTCATTGTATTATATCATGTGGGTACAGGTGGCTGTTGCTGTTGCTCGGGAGTTTAAATGTAAGAAGAAACCTGTGTGTAAGTGTAGAGTAGCCAAAGGACCACTAGTGTAGATTGTCTTGGTCAATATTCATTCCAACACCCAAAGCTAGGGGCCAGATGTGGCTTAGGTTCCACTCGAAGAAAGCTTCCTGGTGACAACTTCGGAGTCTGTTGCTTCTTAGCGGTGTAGAATCAGCAGTTCCCTTGGTGCTCCCATCCTGCCTAGATTCCGTTTGTGCACCTTTCAAACGATCCTTTGAATAATCTCTGTTCCCTCTTTAGCCTGTTTTTATTTAAGTTGGAATGGTTTCTCTTGTCCAAAACTAAGAACCCCGGCTCACATAGAAAATAATATTACAACCTAATATCATGTTGAAGTTCAAACAAAAACAAACAGTTGAAGGATTTCTCTAACATTCCTTAACCCTTTCACTCACTTCTTAAATAGGGATGTTTACTCAGCTCTCCCTATCTTAAATGACTGGTGTAAGAATCAACTGAGAGTAGATATGAAAATTATTATGAACTTCAAAGTCACATGAACAAAATGTAAAGGTTAACGTCATTCTACAAAGAGCTGTAAGAGAATAGGGTTGTGGTTGGAAATGGGTGCACAGGAAGTTGAGAAGTGAAGGTCGTCAATATTGAAATGTTTCTAGAGAATTCCCAAGAGCAAAAATGGTTGAAAAACCTCTGGAATGTCAATTGTTACTGAATTCTTGAAGTTAAGAAGAAGCACAGATAGCATACACCATGGGGAGAAAATAAGAGGAAACAATGGAAAGTGATCTTGAAAATTGATTTTATGCTTGCAATTGATGAATATGATTACAGTTCAGACACGAGAGAGCTTATGAAAGCTAGAACAGAGGCAAAACATCAACAGATTATAATTGCCAAAGATTTTGTATAGGTTCAGCATTAACACAAAGTATTTTTGTTCAGGAACATGAACTTTGTTTGACATTTTCATACTATAATATCAACTTATGAACTGTATTTTAATATAAAAAGAGCAAAGAAGTCAGAATACATAGCATAAGTTCTGAGGCAGCTTCTCCGATATGCATTCTTCATGGTAATTTTAGTGGTCAGCGTTATGCAAAAATAGTTATTTATCAGTAGTGTAATCATGGACAGTGTCATACAGTGAGTTATAAAGAAGATCATTTCATTCTCCAATGAGAGAGATATAAGTTAAAGTTATATTCTTAAACAAAGAAAAACTAATTCATATTTAGTGAATTATGAAAAGAAAAATTAATTCATATTTAGACCAATAATATATAGCAGCAGTCCCCAACCTTTTTGGCACCAGAGACTGGTTTCATAGAAGACAATTTTTCCATGGAGGGATGCAGGAGGGACGGTTTCTAGATGACTTAAGTGCATTACATTTATTATGCCATTTATTTCTATTATTATTATGTTGTAATATCTAATGAAATAATTATACAACTCACCATAATACAGAATCTAATGCCCCCGCTGATCTGCCAGGAGGCGGAGCTCAGGCGGTGATGTGAGTGACGGGGAGCGGCTGTAAATACAGATGAAGCTTCACTCTCTCCCTGGCTGCTGCTCACCTCCTGCTGGGTGACCTGGCTCCTAACAGGCCACAAACCGGTACCGGTTTGCATCCCAGAGGTTGGAAACTGCAAATATAAAGGATGAGCAAAGATACAGCCCTATAAAAGACAAAGATCATTTAAAATAATAAAATTATACACCAAATCCTATAAATAAAGCATGAATGTCCTGCATTTATATATAATACATACGCTCTTAATGTATTGAAAAGTGTACATATAACACAAATATGCAACTATTATTTATTATACATTTGATTTAAATTTGATCCCAGTGTACACAGGCAAAGAGGCACAGTTAGACTTGCATTCAAATCTGCTTCAGCAATTATAATTTTTAGCTAGATGACCTTGGAAAACTTCCTTAATATCTTAGACCTATGTACATCTTATTATTCAAATAACTTATTGCACTTATTACTTCCACAACTTATTTTAAAATTTGAATTATTCCATCTTGTTTTCTAAGCACTGTTTTTTATTGCATCATATTTCTGTTTTATGAATGCCACATTAAGTTGAATCTTTAAAATTGCATATTTTCTTTCTTATTATAGTTCTCTTTCATTTCCTGAATTACCTCAGTTTTCTGTTAAATCCATCGCCATCTCTTTTAATCTTGATTTCTCTCCTCATGGTATTGTATTTTTCCCAAATATCTGGTAACTCCATTTAACAATGAGGTTTTAAGCTAATGATTATATTCTCTGGAATAAGTATCTCCTTTGTATGTGGTAATCGGATCCCACAATAATTCATTCTCAACGAGAGAGCTGAGTGTGAGATTCAGGTAAGTGGGTTGAATATTTCGACTTGAATGAGGCTCCATTTGCTTCTGGGCAGAACAAATTTGCTGATATTTTTTTCAGAGCATTTTTCTGTGTATCTGGAGTAGGGAGAAGTTTGAACTGACTTGGCTAGTCTGTATACAGTTCTTTAATACATTATTATACCTGTGGCTGGCTTTATTTTATAGATACGACCACAGCAATATCTTCCATTCTACAGAATCTTCTTATCATATAATGTGACTTTGACTCTTCTCACCAAAAGGTGAATTGTATGATTCCTCCCCTCGAATCTGGGTGGCAGATATGATTTCTTAGGCTAGGTCTATTTCTTCTTGGGACAGTCATTCTTGGAACTTCACCACCGTGCTGTAAGGAAGCCATGTGTAGGTGGTATTCCAGCCAACAGTTGCAGTTGAGGTCTCAGTTGACAGCTGGTATCAACCATCATCCATGTGAGTAAGTGAGTGAGGCTTTAGACAATAGCAGCTTCATCTGTGGAATCCCTTCTGGACTTTGAGTTACCCTGGTCATTGAGTCAGCTCCAACTTTAGAATCTTCCCAGCTATGGCCCCAGGTATTGTGGAGCACAGACAGGGTGATCCTGTTGAAATATTTAACCCACTGTAAGAATATGTAAGGATAATAAAGTGATTACTGTTTGGGGAGCTTTTTTGCCACTCTGTGGTATTTTTCACTCAGTAAGCGTGACTTGAACACTGGTCTCGTTTTATCGCCACAAACCATTCTGTTGTGTGTATTTACCGAACTGACTGTGTCCTAGAGCCTTATTTGTGCTTCACAGAGGAGAAAGACTTCTGACTATGAGGCATCTTCTGTCATGTGTGTGTTCAGCCTGGTGATAATTGTGCATTAATATGCATTAATATGATACCCATTGTCTGTCTTTAAGAAACCCATCACTACTTCTGCTTACTAATTGTAACTTGTCCTTTTCCAGGTATGTAAATGTTTTATGCAAATTCCGTGCAGATTAGAGAAGGAGAACATATGTGGTCTCTGTACTAGAATTCCAAAAAAGTCTAGTTAACAGGTGCTTCAAACTCTTTGTCACTAAAATAAAAATTGCTGTTCACAAAAA
Organism: Indri indri; assembly: GCA_004363605.1. Lineage (NCBI taxonomy): Eukaryota > Metazoa > Chordata > Mammalia > Primates > Indriidae > Indri > Indri indri. The sequence continues at coordinate 17,545 of RJWJ010026622.1, read as the reverse complement.
CATCTGATTGTGCCCTTTCATGTAGCTTTTACATTTTTACTCTTTTATAGTGGCCATTGTCAATAAAGTAAAAAACCCAATTATGCCAACCAGTAAAATCTGAATCATAATTAAGCAATGTGAAATGATGAACAATAAGACTGAAAATCTGGGAAGTCAGGACTGCTTGGAAAATGTCATTATTGAGATCCTGCCAGCAACCAGTTCCAATTAAGGGCTCAACTCTTCAGGAGGCATATCGATTCTGAAAGTCCACCAGTGTTTCATGAAAGAATTTACTGATTGATTTTGCCTAATGATTTGCAAGCCTACTTATTGAGTTAAAATATGAAAAATGCTTACCTCAGAGAGAGAGAGAGAGAGAGAGAGAGAGAAATCATGTCACATATAAAGGATATGGAATCTTAATGGCTTCCAAATGTTTAACACTGGAAGTTTAATGTCAACTTAAAAATACACCTTCCCAATTTTGAGGAAAGTTTATTTCCACCCTAGAAATCGATGTCAATTACAAATATCACTTGCATGGAATAATGGGGTTTTTCAGACAAGGAAGATCTCAAAAATTTATTTCCATGGAATATTTCTCGAGAAATTTGCGTTTTTCCAAAACAAAGTAATGAAACCAAAAATAGTATTAAATAGAATCCAAGAAAGAGGGAATCCAGCACAAAAGAGGTTATAGAAAATCAACATCTCTGGGCAACAGCTATGCAATAGACTTGGAGTTTCCGTCTCTTCCTGGAAAGAGACACTCTGAGGTCTGCGAGAAGATGACAGTGATACCGTACCTGATTTGTTTAATGTACTGGGACAAGATTTACACTTATGGGGGAAATTCGGTGCAACTGATTGATAGGTACATAGCAAACTAAGTAAAATAAGTAAGTCATTTTTAAACTCCAGTTAAAGAGCTCAACTACAGTTGAAATGTAGTAGAGGAAGGAAAATAAATCATATATACCATGTGGCCCAGCTATGAATAAATTTCTAGAGTCATAATTTTTTCTTATGTGCTGAATAAGTGCTGAGTAAAACTTCCTGAATTTCAGTTCAAACGAATGGAGTCTGAGGCCATTTCCTGAGACGGTGAAGAAGAATGGGTGAGAGGTTGAAAGGGGAATCAGAGATAGTCTCGTTCAAGTCCCTTATGGAAGCAGGAAGAATCTAGTGGTAACAGGAGTGTTAGGGGCTGTTCCCATGGACAAGGCTGAATGTTACTGATCCATTATTCATTTTCCGGTTCTTTCTTAGGGACCTGTTTCCACAAAGTCAGGGACAAGGATGTGCCCAGTAGAAAAATAATATTTCTCAGATTACTTTTCGGATAGTTTTGGCCATTGAAATACACAGTCTCTGATTTAACGATGGTTCGACTTATGATTTTGTAACTTTGTGATGGTGCAAAAGTGATACACATTCATTAGAAACCATACTTTGAGTACCCATGCAACCATTCCGTTTTTCACTTTGAATGCAATAAATTCCATGAGATACTCGGCACTTTATTATACAATAGGCATTGTGTTCAATGATTTTGCCCAACTCTATGCTAATGGAAGTGTTCTGAGCACATTTAAGGTGGGTCAGGCTAAGCTATGATGTTATTAATAGGTAGGTCAGGTGTTTTAAATGCATTTTCTACTTAACGATATTTTTGGTATAAACTGAAAATATGGGTTTATCAGGACAGATCTTCACTGAGGACATCTGTATAAGAAAATCCTTAGGATGGTGATTCTAGGAAGTTATTTTTTAAAGGGGCCAACTTAGCTGGGAGATAGACAACTTTTTGCCCATGGATGATCTACAGATTTCTTGAGTAAAAAAAGAGTGAAAGAGAGGGAAATCTGTGTCTTATTTGAGTGAAAGGTATTTGGGTTTTCCAGCTTTTATAACTAAACTTAATATTGATGGAATTATCAATGTTACATCTTTTGTTTCATTGTAAGGTCCTCAGGCAATGTGTATCTCCCTCATATTATTGCTTCCTGGAAATGTATTTTGATTTGCATTTTAAGTCTCACTCTATCTTTTCAGGCAGAGTTCCTCAAACTCTCTGTAGTCAAGAATAAACTTATTTGTAATTTCCAATTTATTGCAGACTCATTCTTGTTAAAATATACAATTGCGTGCTTGGATGTCATGGCAATGCTATTAAAGGTCTAAATGCAGATTCCTAATTTATACTCAACTTTTATACTTATCTTGTCCCAGACCAGCAGCGGTGTGTGCATTACATTTCCACTAGCACTGCCTTAAGGGTGATATCCATATCTATATCATACACATACATATATATGAATATTTTATCGTTATAACTCACCAAAACAATATTTAGACAGGTATAGAACTACCATTTTACCTGCATTTAGAAAGGGAAAACCAAACCAGAAACAAATAATTTTACTTCTGAACAAAATTTTTTACGTTCAACTTCTCTTCTTCAGCAAAAAAAAAAAATATTGAAGTCATTCTGATTTTTTTCATTTGTTTGTAATATTTGTATTTCAAACTAACATTTCGATTTTTAAATTGGATATTTCTAGGACTTTTTTTTGTCCTTGCAGTGAAAATTTTCATCAAGATGTATCTAGATGTTAGTTCATTTTGATTACGTTTTTGTTGGTAACTAATGAGTAGTCACATGGATTTGTTCAGCTCAAAATAGTTCTCTTCTAGAAGATATTCTTCTATTTCCTTCTCTTGTTTTCCCAGTTTAGATTTCCAGCCTCAGTCCTGCTCATGTACCATGTTCTCATTCATTCCTCTTTCTTTTTTGTTTTCTGATTAGGAGTGACTTTCAGTATCACTTACTTGATTTCTCCAGTAGAGGTAAAGCTCTGCTTTAAAACTCCATGACCATTATTACATCTGTTTAGTCTACTGAAAAGACACCTGCGAACTTTCTCCTGATTGCTTTTATATGCCCCCTTCAGAGTCTTAGTTTTAATAATTTTATTTGTTCCGTCTAAAAGACTTCTGCTGAATTCAGCCAGTCCTTTTGCATCACTATTCTATAATAAATGAGTTTAAACTTACTAAGGATTTTTTCTCTTCAAATTTCCTAATGAATTCACTCTGTAGTTTTAGGATACACATACGATTTTACCAAAAGCAGCTTCCTACTTTGGACATTCATGAGCTATATTTCCTTTCCTTTGTATAATTCTTTACCTTTTCTGCCATTTTACTTATCTTTCTAGTATAATCTGAGTTCAAGTTTATAAATCATTCTTTAAAAAGAAAGTACTGTGGAGAGTGAATCAATAAATGTGCATTCAGCAACATTTTTCTCTCAAGCTTTATATGCCTTTATTATTATTCATAATTTAACATTTATTGAGCACTAAGACTCCTACTCTGTTTGGAACAGAGACATAGATGCTATCTCTTCCCAGCAGGCTTTTATCCTCATGAAGAATTCAATTATTAAAAAGTCTCAAAAGTTAACTTTCACCATTAGAAAAATCAAGGGAGAAAATAGACCGTAAAGTTTTAACAAACTTTGTATTAACATTTATTTTTGCCCATAAAGCCTCGCCCTAATGTCTGCACGGAGATTAGAATCATGCTAAAAGTGTGATTGACATGCCAGAGTATTAACGAAAAGATGCGACTCTGATATCTGTAGTATAATATTATAGGATTGAACTCTAAGCGAATTCAGTTAAAACTGGATTAAACAGAATAGCTATCTGACCCAGATTCAAAGTCATTTGTATTTCAAAGTATTCTAGATAATCTTGGTCTGATTCATTGTTGCTGTAAACACTCAGTTTTAGTCTCGAGTGGGCTTTAGCATCTATTTTAGTTGAGAAATTTGGTAACTTTTCTGGTTTATTCTGAGAAAGTCGCATCCTGGTGGTAATTCTATAATCTGCATGCCTTGTTTGACTTTTATAAATTAGGTATACTTTGAATGAAACTTAGGACTAATCAGAACTATAAGGAATGCTTATTGTCTAATAGCAATGTCTTTGTGTACCCCATTTTTACCTTAGTCCAACCTGGAACTACATTCTTAATTCTGGCCAAACAAGAAAATTAAATTATGAAGTACCAGGCAGATAGCTATTGATGCCTTATCCTCTACCTCTGATAGTCTGTCTTCTATAGAAGTTGACGGAATTCATTTGTTATTTGCAGCTTTGGAAGCAGAAAACAGAAAACAAAACAAAAAATATGCAACATACATTCTGGAAATTCAAACAAATTATAATTGAGCTAATTAATTTACTTGATCTTCTCTAAGTCACATATTTGTAGGTAGAGAAAGATTAACACTCAGGTCTCTTGAAATTTAAACTTAACTTCCTAATTTTCTGGGATCGATATATCCAACTGAATTTTGCAAGCATGGCTCTTGCCGAGAAAGAGCTGAGTACTTGTAAATTAGTATGTAAATAAATAGCAACACTTCATGTGAGTAGGCCTATAAACTTGAAGGGTGAATAGCAAGTCATCAGTCCGAAGCAAAGGTATCATGTTGGGTGCCTTCAGCTTCAAGGGATGGGGATGCCTGATTTAAATGGGTTTCATGTTAAAAAAAAAAAAATGTATTATCTCCTCCCACAAGAAGTCTACGGATAGGGAAGACTTCAGGTACAGTACATCAAGACTCTCTTGGTTACCATGAATCTCTTAGTTTTATTTACTTTCATTGTTTAGCTTCAATGCCAGGTTGATGGAAATTCAGTTGTAGTGGTTCCAGACATTGTACACAGCAATGCCAATATCCTGAAAACAGTAGAGGTGAACTATTCTTTGTATCTCTCAGAGAGTCAGGGAATGTTCCTGAGTTCTTGTATAGAAAACTCATTACCTGTTAGCCAGGACTGAATCATTTGACTTTCCCTCAACCATTCACCGTAAACAGAAATGAGATTTCATTTGGAGTGGATGGATATTGAAAATGGAATGACCGTAGCCATCGTAGGATGTCATTTGTGTAGAGTAAAAGCATATGTAGAAAAAAGTAAATTGAACTTTTTAGAAGTGATAATGCTAATAATATCTTTGTCTTTTTAGGAAATAACATGCTATAATTCCCTAGTGTGTGTCTTCTGCTTTTCTGTATTGGGCCTTAAAAACAAATTTCTTCCAATTACTAATTTCTTTCCATTTTTGTCTGATAAAGTCTCCATGAATCTCATACCCATCTGTCTTACATTTTTACTCACAATTGCTTCTATAAACATAAAGTTGATAGTTTATCTTTTTTTAACCTTGAAACGTAAAATTTTTTGACTTTGAACTTCTACTACTTAAAAAAGTTTTTATGAACTTCTAATACTTAAAAAATGCTTCTTACAATGTCTAAGAAATAAAACTAGACTGGTTTTTATTAAATTCCTTGAATTATTTTCTGCATTTTTAATTACTCAGAATGATTTATTGTTTGGGTTTAATATTCATTGTCTTTTATAATATACTTTTGGAAATTCACGTAATTCGGTGACAAATCTTTCCTGTATTTCTTCACTACTCTTTCTTTGGAGAGGGATCGTATACACTGCAGAGGTGAATGTGCCTGATTTAATAACTCTAAAATTTGAGGTAACTTGGGGTCTTGGTTCCTTTCTAAGATTTGGGCTTGCCAAAAGCTATAGAAAAAAATGAGAGAAAGAACTTTGTAGTACTATGCAAACTGTGATATCTACACAGTGTTCTATTATGTAAAGTTTGTTACTGGACAATGATGAGACAAGTAGAGAAATTGAGAATAAGCGTTTGGTTTACTCCATTTATTGAAAAGAGTATAGAACCATTTGTATGTTGTAGACCCCACAAGAACAATTCATGTTGGAGTGAGCCGCAGACTGTCTTGGTATGTAATGTTTTAAAGCTAGTTTGTCAATTGTAACCTAAAAATATAAAAATTCCAGAACCCATTTATGTCAACAAAAGATAATTGAAATGTCACTATAGCTTTACAAGATAAACTATGAGAACTAGCTACTGATGAAGGATTGAAAATGAATTTTGGAATATACTATTAATTGCTTCATTTCAGATAAACATTAAAGACGAATATCCTGGGCTTGCTGAAATTGTTTTATAATCTCTTCTGTTCCTATCTACATACCTCAGTGAAACTGGTTTTTATGCTATCAGTATCATTATAACAGTTTTGATATATATTATATCCTCCCCTACAAGTAGTGGAGTCTATATAACCAAATGAGATAAGTTAACAGCAAAAAGACAAATGCATTTGCCACATTAACATTGTTATTCATAGGTACATTGTTCATTCAATGTGTCAAGCATGCCTGCCTGTAGTTGTTTTTTATGGGGAATCATATTTCAAACCTAACTTTTTGTACAAGTAAGATTGTGCCAGAGGAAAAAAGGAGTTACAACACGTACAGATTTTATAATTCTTTTCTTTTCCTGTGTTATGTTTTAGAATTTTTGCAGCTTTTACTTTGTCTGTTTTAGTTCATTGTTCTGGTTATTTTTTGATTTTAATGAGATGTTGACATATAATAGATTAGGGGAAAAAATGGATTCTTTGTCACAAATATTTTGAGAAGCACTCTCCCAGGAAAAGGACTACATCTGTTCTAATCTTACATAAGATTAGTACGTAATGAAAATAATACCTATAAAATGGAATTCAGGTTTAACATGAAAAGAAACAAGAAGTTGCTGTATAGGTTGTATTTGTAAAGATCTCTAGAAAAAATTATGATTTTTCTTCCTAATTATAAACCCTCTACTCCCAAATTTTTCTTTGTAAACCTGGTGGGTGTGGGGAAATAACTATATTATAACTATATTATAACGGCGTCGTAATAGACATGTGGATGGATTTAGGGGCCTGGCTATAGACAAGGGAATATGAGGAGGAGAAACAAGCCTATAGTCAAGGGAGGGGTGAAAAAAGGAAAAGACAGACAAAAATGGCGAGTGTCAGCAAAAGTAATTAACTTTCCCTCCACCCTATTGAGAAGGTCTTGGCATCCTACGTGCCTTGGGTAGAAAGCAGGCCAAAGAAGCACTAACTACTTCTTAGAGTATTATTTCCCCAAGGCAGTCGAGTTTTGAAAAACATATTAAATTAGCTAGGAATATAGTTCCAGAAAGAGCCAAGAAGCGTGGAGAGAGGTCAGCTGAGAAGAGAATGCTGGTAGCTTTCACGGGTCAGGATATGAGATGAGTTCTGAGGAATTTGTAGCCTGAATTTAGAAAGCTCTTCACACCACCTTCTAGCATGAATGATCTGGAAAAAAAAAAAAAAAGAATGCTAGTGAGTGGGCTATAAGAATGGGTTAGGTAAATTGACTTCTAAGATGGTACAAATATGCTCAACTAATTTACTCTTTGATAAAAATAATATATAATATTTAAGTATTCACTTTGTACCAGGCACGTGCAAATTGTTCATAAAGATTATTTTACTTAATCTATGTAACAATCCTGTCCCCTGTGATATTATCGTCTCTATTTCATTGATAAATAAACTGAAGCTTGGACATTTGTGACTATCAGGTGCTCTTAAATACCATTAACGCTTATGTTATTCTGCTTCAACAACTATGATATTTCTTTGTCTTTAGGTTAAGAGTTCTCATTTCATATTTCAGATACCACTAAAAAATTTGTCAAGTTGGACAGGGATATTGCATTCTGACTACATTCTAAAACTAATTACTCTGGGAGAATATATGAGCAGTTTAACAAATACAAGTTCTATGTATTTGGAAGCCAAGTAATAGGGTAAAGATATGGGACAAATGAAGGTCTTTAAAAAATTAGAGATATAATCAATGGTAAGTTATGATATGCTTTAAAATTAGAGTGGAATTGGAATGTTCCTAACACAAAGAAATGGTAAACGCTTCAGGTGATAGATACCCCAATTATCCTGATTTTGATACAGACACGTGGACCCCAAAGCTGGGGTCCACCTGAAGGCCAAGTAGGTTCTTGGCTTCATGCAGAAAATAATTAAAGAGCTGTCTGACGGAGCAAAGCAAGAGCATGTTTATTGAAGTAACAAGGAAACAGAAGGAAGGCTCGCTCCATAGGCAGAGCAGGGGCTATCTCTGTGAACAACAGAAAATAGCACCTGTGAGTTTCTGAGATCTTATTTTATATCTTATATTTAATTTTATGTTAAGTAGAGGGAGGATTATTCATAAGGTTTCTGGGAAAGGGGCGGGGAGTTCCCAGAACCTGGAGTCTCTCCTTTTTTGCAACCATACAGGGTAACTTCTGGGAGTTGCCATGACATTTGCAAAACTGTCACGGTGCTGCTGGGAGTTTCTTTTAGCATGCTAATGTATTGTAAGCAGGGTATAATGAGCTGTTAAGGTAACCTAAGGTACTATTTCCTGGCCATCTGGGTCCTGGCTGGTTTTGCTTGGTTTCTCCACCTTCTCCTGTTTTATCAGAGACCTTGGTTCAGGTCTTAAGGACTCTTTATCTCTTTATAGAGTAAGGTCTGCCTGTGGGTTCTCTATCTCAATTTGATTAATTCACATTGTATGCCTCTATCAAAACATCACATGCACCCTATAAATACATACAACTATTATGTATCCATAATCATTAAAAATAAATTTTTTTAAAAAAATTAGACATAAGAATGACTATTTCAAAACAATGTTTTGAATGTATTTATTACCTAAATTCCACCAATCCAAGGAATTGTCTTTTAGATTAATTCATTCCCCAGTGGAAGAGATTGGAAGAAAGGGAAATGCACTGTCTCGACCTGTAACCATTTATGTAGGAGACAGTATGCATAAACCTAGTCAAGCATGGCCTGCCTTGGACTTCCCACATTAGAACAAGAAGGCTACGCCCATCTTCTGCCCTTAGCAGACGTGACCAGTGATGTATAGGACACTCTTTCCTCCTGAGTTCAGATTGCACCTCGAAAATCTTAGGAACTGGCACCCCAAAATGCCATTACTTATTAATGGATTATAGTTGATACAAGAGATGACACCTGTTTGCCATCCATGTATTAAGGGAATCCCAAAGCAACGCTTCATCCTCAGTTGTGTATTTTAAGTTTTAATATAGAGTTGGCCAAGTGCTATATAAATTTTGAGCAGAATATTGCTATACTAAATACAGTGTCAGTTGCCTTAAATGTTTGTCAAAGCCGCTCCAACCACAGGAAACCTGAAACCAATTTTTTTTTTATAACTTCCTCAGTCTTTGAGCATGTTTCATTCAAATTTTGACAGTCAAGTTGGGTTCGCTTTTGAACCCTGATAAGAAAAAAAAAGCCTCGAGTGGAGCAAAGGGGAGGAGATAGCTTTTGTTAAACATTTTTTTTTTTCTGTTAAATACAGGTTTTCTTAAACACATTTTTGACAAAGAGCACTGACCCATGGGAAAGAAGAAAACAAATAATGTAAAAAATATATTTGTTTCTACTTTTTTGCTTTATTTGCATGTTGTAAACCCCTCGAATCATTGAAATAGAAAGATCTACATTTTGATTATATGCCTAGCTGCCTTTTCTGCATCAGTCCCTTAACCGCAAGTAAATATTCATGTCTTAGGAAAAACACAGAATATGGATTATGTAACAGTATCAAATCCTCATAGGCATTACCCTGCCAATTTTATGAGAAGAGAAAATTACATTTGGATGAGTGTAAACTGATGTCAAATGAATAATTATATCCCCAGCTTTTAATATATTGACTAGAGAACACGTACAACACATTTTTATAAAGCAGAACCCTTTAGCTATATTTTCATCAAAACCCAAAATCTATTGTGCTTGTCATGTTGCTCTAAAGGATAATAACTAGCCTTATTGGAAACACTGTGGCATGTTTATATACTTGTCACTGAACGGTGGTCACTAAAAGGCAGCCATGGGAGTCCCAAAAGAGCACCCTCCAACAGAGCACATTGCAGTCTCAACTCTCAGTCTCTCAGTTTGTAGATGATCTGAGTTCTCTGTTTCTCTTTCCTTAAACTTCTATAAGAGTACCATGACCCTCAGAGGAAAGGCAGAATATCAGAGTTTTTATATATAGGCTAGTCCAATGTAGCATTTGATGAAGCAGTAGTTTACAAATATGGTACAAATGAGATTTCTGTGCACTGTTGATGGTATTCAGAATAGTATTATTTGCACATTCTAAATAAAATTTGCAATGGTCAAAGACATGGCCATCTGCGTTGCTTATGTAATTTGGATTTTTATGCCCAGTCCTTTATAAAATGTGCACAATTTTTTAGAAAGCTGAAAATATGGATCGTTCCTTATCTGGGATGAAATGAAATTCAAAACCCTTTCTTCTAACTCAAAAGGTCCAGAACAAACAGTTTATCTTGGGGCCATTTAAACCCTTAATTAAAATTAGTTTTCCTGTATAAACTGTTTACCATGTCTGCTCCAAGTTGTATTAAATTAAACCTCAATTTAGAAAATCTTTCAACACTGGTTTTTTGATCTAACGCTTATCTTAACGCACATGCTTTGAGTTTATACAATTTATATTTTAGTATGATCTTCCGAAGACTGTTGTGATCAATTTTGGCCATGTTATTGTTCTCAACTAATTCTTATTAGCATTACAATTAAGTCCAATAAAAGCAATTTATTTGGAAATTAGAAATGAGCTTCAACCAAATCTGCTACAATCAGTTCTTTTCTGCTGACACTGCTATAGAAACAGGATTGTCAAGCACAGAATGAATTAGATGCATGTATGAATGACTTCAGAATATGTTTGATATGATTTAGAGCAGAATTTACAAAATCTAGCAGTTTAAACTTAATTAAAAGTCTTATGGTTTGCTTGTAAGAGTGAGCAATTTTTGCTACAGTTAATAATCAGTAAGTCTGATCCCCTTAAATATTTTTGCCCACTATTGCAATATATTTTAAAAGCCTCATATATTCAAACATTAATTGAAAAATAACAACTGAACAAAATAAGTATGTTTGGGGATTTTTAAAAAATAAATAGTCAAACATGAATTCACTGTGTAGATGTCATGTTCTGGGATCTTGAGGTATGAGCAGACTTCAATAACAATGACTAATTAGACATGTTCAATGTCTATGAAAGGGCAATATTAATATTAATAAATATAAATAAATTATAAATATTATAAGTTAATATTATATTAATATTATAAAGCAAAAGAAGAATCCAAATCATTTTATATTGTAATATTTTCATTGTATAGTAGCAATATTTAGCCCACATCACATATTTAGTTGCTTAGGTATTATCTTTATTTTACCAGCAAAACTGATTTTTAGAAAATGATGTTATTAATATTATACCACACAAAAATTAAGTTATAATTTTATTTTGTCCAAGAGAATTTACCTTTCATTTTAAAGAAGACTTAATATTTAAATACTCCATTTGCAGCCATCATAAAAAGTAAAAAAAAAAAAAGAGAAAGTTTCCTCTCAGTAGTTTGTAAAGAGTACTCATCTAATCCAACTATATAAAATGATATTTTAGTTTCAGATTGATTTCTTGTGTCATTTGTGCATAAGGATTGGTTGAAGTGAAAACTTTTTAATTTTTTAGAGGCTATATTATACTTATGCATTCATTCATTTATCTTATTCGTCAAGCATGTATTGATAATCCTCCAATGAATTCCCTCCTTTACTTAGGTTAGACTGAGCTGTTTCTTTAAAAGTTGACATCTAAGAATATTACCTGTTACATATCTGTCTCATGACAGCATTTGGGAACAAAATGACAGGTCTGCAATATTTTATTCTAAAACTTTGGGGCCAGGTATGGTTCAGAATTTAGATATGTCATGTAAAATTCCAGGGGTGTCAGGGCAGGGCCCTGGAGTCCAACCCATTAAGATTTCCATAGTGAGATGAATGAAGATTCACAAATGTCCATTCAGGTTAGTTTTGTTTTTAAATGAGTTTTGACACCAGGCCTATGAAAAAAAAATTGTTTTTAGAGTTCTTTGGATTTTGGAATTGTAGAAAAGATTGGGAGCTGTGCTCTAGTATAAGCTAATATTGAAGAAGAAATCTTCTCCTAATCTTAAAGATACAACTTACAGAACCCTGTTGGGTGAAAATTTGTTGTAATTATCTCTCATACGTTGCTCCTGGTCCCTTCTGCCCTCTACCCAGAAGCTGAGGCAATATGGCATGTTGGGGAGAAAGACCGGCTACCAGAATCAGGCACATCTGGGTTCAAATTCTGGAGGAACAAAACCCCTCTTTTGGAGTGGCTAAACATGTCCTTTCAATTTGAAGATAAAATATTAATCAGTAATACGATCTATCCAGCATAAAATATGCTTCTGAAGCAGAAGGGCAAACTTTGCACCATTTCAGACAGTAGAGTTGATCTGTGCACTCCCTACGACAAAAAGATCATGGACCCGTGTTAATTCTGTTTAGAAAAAAAGTTTGGTTTGATAGTAACAAAATGTAAGAACTTACGTATCTATCCGTTTTGTGCTTTTCCTTTTGTTCACAAAATCAAGTTTCGAGCAACTTTAAGAGAAAAATATGCATGCAGAGTGAAATCAGAAACTTGCATTCCAATTACATAGAAGGACCTTAAGATTTTTTTTGTTAATATTAGGTAAAAGATCTCCCGTATTCCCTCTCTCGCCATGTGACATGCTGGCTTCCCTTTCACCTTCCACCCTGATTGCAGAGCCCACTGGAAGCTCCCTGAAGCCCTCACCAGAAGCAGGTGCTGACAGCATGCTTCTTGTACAGCCTGCAGAACTGTGAGCCAAAGAAACCTCTTTTCTTTGTAAATTATCCAGCCTCAGGTATTCCTTTATAGCAACACAAAATCGACTAACACATAATCTTTCTCAATGTGTTTGTTCATCATCCTAAACATCAAAATCACTGTAAAAGATAATATTTATAGGCAATTAATTCTCCATAAATTATACTTTACATGCATTCTCTCCTTTAATTTTTACAACAACCTTGTATGGTAGGTGATATAATTCTATGTATCTTACGAATGGGAAAATTGTAGTTCAGGACAAATATCTATCTAAAGTAGCACGTGGTATGGGTTCCTAACCTGTATTTAAAGGCCAGGCAAAGCTTTTTGTATGAGATAAAGAAATCTAAGTTGAGATGTGAAATAAGAGTTACTTGAAGAGAAAACAAAAACGGAACTATGTGCAAAAGCCCAAAAGTGTAACTGCACATTTGAAGAACAGAAAATAATTTGATAGGATTCTAGAAACCTTATTAAAGTCCTATGGTCACAAAGGAGGCAAGAAGAGATAGAAGAGAAGGATTATCAAGTTCAAGCAGGGTATTCCACCCATATTAAAGACTTTGGACATTATTGTGAAGGCCGTGAGAAGCCATCGAAATGTTTATGCTAAAGAGCAAGCTATTGTAATTTGCATGTAATTTACCTTTTTGGTTGCATTGTAAAGAATGTATTGGAAAGGAGCAAAAAAGAAGGCAAGCAACTGAAACTCGTTTAGAAGGCAATAGCCTAGGGTGAGAAATGAGTGGAATAAAATTACAGTGGCAGGTAAAATTGGTAGGGTTCTAGAGCTTTTTGGATTGCAGAATCTATAGGAACTGATGGCTTATTGGTTGTGGAGGGTGAGAGAGGAGAGGTCAAGTTGTGTGCTGAGGACTCGGTCATGAGCCACAGTGAAGACATTGGTGCATTTACTGAGCTAGAGAACCCAGGAGATGGCGCAGGGGTTGGGATAAGCATAGGAAGGGCATTTCAGTTCTCTACTTGAACTTCCTTTCAGATATCTCAATGGAGAAATATAATATTTGGATATATAAAATCATAGTTTAAGAGGGAGATACAGGCTGAAGTTTGCAATTTGGGAGGTGTATTCTCTCAGTTCTCTCACAATGCTAAGCTTCGTATGTAACTTACGGCCTTTATATCTGCATTTCTCTCTTCCTTTAATCCTCTATTGAGGAGGATTGCTCACTCCATTCATCCTTCAGACCTCAGCTCAATACTCCTCTTCCGGGAGAGCTTTCTTTGTCCTCCTGAGAAAGTCTAATCTCTCTGCTCACTCAACACCTGTACGTTTCCTTTAACACCACGCACAGCAACCTCTAACCATATACTTAAGTATGTGATTATCTTATTAACGTTTCAGTCCTGCTAGGTTGAAAGCACCATAGGGTTTAGGATCGTTTTGATAAACATCTCCCTGATGCCCATTGTAGGGCCTGCAACATAGTGGGTTCTCCAAAAATACTTGTAGAAGAAACTAATGAACTTGAAACTCCAACAAAAAACAAATTAAAGAATCATAGGTAAAAACAAACATGAGAATATGACCGGTTAGTAAGAAGGACAAGGGGAAGCAAGTTACTAGAGCATCATGCTGAAAACGGAAACCAGGGCACCAGAGCTGTGTTTAAAGGATAAATACAAGTGAGATAGCCCAGAAATTGATTCCGAAACAAAATTACCTCAGCAGCCTAATTAAGAATGCTCTATGATTTTCTTTCCCCCAAATATACTTGGTTTTTTGAAATGTAAACAAAAATGACAAACCTTTAGCTAATCAGGAAAAGAGGTACAATTCAAATAAATCATAAATGAAAGAGGAGACATTACAACTGGTGACACCAATAGACAGGATCATAAGAAACTACTATGAACAGTTATATGCAAACACATTAGAGAATCTGGAAGGAAAGGATAAATTTCTAGAAACATACAATCTGCCAAGACTGAATCGTAAATAAACAGAAAGTCTAAACAGACTTACATAAAGAGAACATTAATCAACCCCACCACTACCAAACAAAGAAAAGCCCAGGGCTTGGTGGCTTCTTGAGTGAATTATGCTGAACATGTAAAGAAGAATTAACACCAATTATTGTCAAACTCTTCCAAAAAATTGAAGAGGAGGAGATACTTTCAAACTCATTCTGTGAGAGGCCAACAGTACCCTGAATGATTTTCCTATTGGGAGAGGCTTAGAGAATTGAACAATGAGAAGCATCTTGGTTACTTCAGTTGGCAGTTGCCACACAGACCTAGCCACAAGCAGATGACCAGAGTTAACAACTGGCTAAGTCCCAGAGAACTGGACTTTTTTAAGTTTAATAATTTCCCTAAGATAGAAAAGGAATGCTCGTGGTAGAGCAGTGAATAAAGCAGGAGGAGGAGGCCATTTTGGAAGAGTATGTATTTTACATGTGGTTTTCAAAATTCCTTGACTGGCAGTTTATCCAATATTTAAGGGCTTAAGTTTCATTTTTCCTATCTTTGGATTTTTTACATGAATGATAAATGATAGTATTAGTTGGTTTCCCTATTATATTTCTCCACTTACAAATCAATATTTGTGTTAACCTTGGTCTTCTCTGTTGTTTTTGCAGATTGCTTCTCTTACTTCTCACCAACTAATTTATGTTGCCAAAACAGAGGCCAGTAATTTGTGGCCAAATTCTCCTTTATAAATTCCATATTTGCAAAAATGGAGCAAAAGCAATATTTTGTCAGCTTTCTGGCAGAGAGGCTTATGTTGGGCAATCATTTGTGCTGCTTTCCAAAAAGGAGAGCTAAGAATATTTTTTATTCATATGTAAAAAAAAAATATGGACAATGTGACAACCTTTAACGCCAACTCCAATGTGCAGAATTTCAGCAGTCAGATTTTTTTCCTGAAACAACCTCGGTATTCTGTGGGCATGTGGCTTTGCACAAAAGCACCCATCTCGTCATTCAACATTGCAAGCATTCATCAGGTTATCTGCTCCCTCCTTAAGCTAAACACGTTGGTTCTGAAATTCAATTAGGTTTGATGTGGCTTGAATACCCAGATCATGGACCTTGGTAGCTGTCCGCTGAATAAATTTCTTCCTCTTTTCATCTTCCTCCCATCCTGCAAAGTGTGTTCTGTTTCATTTCCCTGCACTCCAGCATAATTCCCTGTGGATGTTGGTTAGAATCTGAAAAATAGGAGCTCGAAATATACTTTGCATATACTACCTCAAGTCTGAGAAGTGATTTGGCATGCTTGACCTGGTATCTCCATTTCCTTTAGAACTTGACCTTTAAAGTAAGGAAAAAATTCTGCAGCAGTAAATTCTGGCACTTCCTAACAATACACTTCCCCGTCCTCTATATAACTTAGTTTGCACTTTTGGGTTGGTAGGATCTGACCCCAATATGGTGGATAGGATGGGTTCATAGACAAGCAGTTCCAAGGCAAGGATGTGCAAACTGTATCCTGCTGTATTGTCTTAACCAAGCTGCTTTCTCCAGTTTTTGTTTTTTCTGCTCTCCTTTATTGGCTTCTTTTTAACATTCCAAATGATGACATATCACTGCTTTGCACCATTTGTATGGAAAAAATATAAGAAGAATGCACTTAAGAGGTACAATGTGAATTTTCTAGAGCCCAGCCAAATTTTAAAACTATTTTTAGGTAAAGAAGCATTGTTTTACTTAATATAACTTCAAAGTGTGTTTCTGTCGTCTGAACATTGCGTTGTAAAACTTCAGCTTTTTACTTCAGTAGGATAGAAAAGATTAATTGGTTTGTGGGATTCATTGTTCTTTTTGCTAGTGCTAATTCTGGCATGACAGTATCACATTAAGCTTTCTATGACACAAAGACACACCTGGAGATTTCCAAACATGAAAATGTCTTGTTTTAATTTACTTGGAGAAAATAGATTCCTATTTCCAAATGGATATATATGTCAACCATTATAATAAATAGAAAATTTCTAACAAAACAACTTTTTAAAAATAAGGTAATAATGTATGCAAATACCTTTATAATAATACCCATAATAATTGAGGACTTTTAGGAAAATCAGTCAACCATCTTTGTTTTCTAATCTATCTTGGAATTATAAAATTTGAGAAGGAAGTTGTGAACATATATTTTCCTTTCTATAAAGATTTGTAAAGTACAGCATTTCCATTTGACTGCTATGAGATTTTGCAAGTATTTACAATAGGCTTTTGGGATTATTTTATTTCCTGTTGGAATATTAGTTATGGAATATTATATAATAACTATAATTATATTCCATAAGTAATATGGTAAAACATTGAATAGGTGACTAATTATAATTTTCTGGTAAGATAGTAATTAACTATAAAATAGACTCAATACTCAGAAAATTTAGGTGATAGGAGTTGCCAAGATCTATTTTTCTTCTCAAACAGCTGTAACTTCTATAATTTTATTCCAGAGTTATAAGATGACTACATGTAGTAGTCATTTTCTTTGCTTGTTTCATTTCTATCAAGTTAATATTTTGGTGGCTAAATGCACTTCAAGCACTTTTTTCAAATTCATACAATTTGCTTCCAGGTTGAAGCAATTTCAAATCCCAGATAAGTGGCCGAAGTAGAAAGTTTTATCTTTGTTAGCAATAAATCAACATATCCAATTAGGAAAATGTATAACTCCAAAAATTTGACAAGACACTGTATGGTTCATTTTCAGTTTTATAAGATCAGCAACTTAGGGCAGGTATACATAAAACATGCCCAAATACATTATTTAAGAAATGGACCATAAAATTCCTTTGTTTAATCAGCAGAAAATATTTGTCAAGGGGATAAATTGTTAT
>RJWJ010026621.1:0-22845 GCA_004363605.1 Indri indri | reverse complement strand
TCACTGGAATTTCTCTTTCTTGGATGCTTAAGAGAATCGTTACTGTCTTGATAGACTTGCCCTTTTCGGGAGGTGGTTATTTCCCGTTTGTTCTTGGGGCCCTGTACAGTCTCAAGCTCCTTGAGAGACATGGTGATCTTAAAGTCTCTTTGTAAGGAAACTGACACCAGAATATGCTCAACTGGTTCCCTAAAATTATAATGAAGGGCACGGCATGGCGGCTCACGCCTGTAATCTAGAACTTTGGGATGCCAAGGCGGGAGGATTGTTTGAAGCTGGGAGTTCGAGACCAGCCTGAGCAAGAGCGAGACCCTGTCTCTACTAAAAATAGAAAAATTAGCCAGGCGTGGTGCTGCGCACCTGTAGTCCCAGCTACTCAGGAGGCTGAGGCAGGACGATCACTTGAGCCTAGGAGTTTGAGGTTGCTGTGAGCTATGATGATGCCACTGCACTCTAGCCCAGGTGCTAGAGTGAGATCCTGTCTTAAAAAAACAAACAAGGCCAGGCACGGTGGCTCACGCCTGTAATCCTAGCACTCTGGGAGGCCAAGGCGGGCGCATCGTTTGAGCTCAGGAGTTCGAGACCAGCCTGAGCAAGAGTGAGACCCTGTTGCTACTAAAAATAGAAAATAATAATTTTAAAAAATTAAAATAAAAAAACAAAACAAAAAAATTATAGTGAAGTATTATTCTAGCTTAGACATAGGACTGGGGCTTTTCTGCTGATCACCCATTCAAAATATTTTATTGAATATCTGCCCCGATACTCTAATGGTCACCAGGGACCCAAAGATGACTAGAATTAAATTGCCCTGTCTAGCAGAGGCCCTGGTTTGGGTCCATTCTGACCTGTGGACAGAAGAGAGATGCTGTAATGAAGATGCACGTAGAGCCCTGCGAGAGCGCAGAGGTGGAGTCAGTCGCAGAGCTGGGTGATAACAGAAGCAGGGAGGAGGGCCGGCCGTGGCTTTGCCTGGGGAGCCATCCTTCCTCTCTTTACCCACCCCTTACGATTTCAGAGGTCAGCCTGCGACTAGTGGTGTGATAGATGACTTGTATGTAGCTGTTACAGAGCCTCCTGGTGTGCGGGGCACGCGTGTGAACTCATGAGCTAGAATAGCTCAAACCCCGTCGCACAGCTGGCACCTTTCTGAGATCTCGCCCTCAGCTACACGAAGGTGGGCGTCCCGATAAAGAAGACGGAGTGTCAGCTGGAGCACAGCTCTCATGGGATTTAAGAGAGAAGCTAGCCACATCCCGGTGCTGTGGGCGTGCCCACCACTCCCAGCACCCCAGGAGTGGCTGGCCGTGTGCAGGAGCGGCCCCGCCGACTGGGAAGAGTGGAGTGGGGCTTTATCCGCGAGATGCTGTGACACAGGAGAAATGTATTTGCGAGAGCTGTATGACATACTGGCAAGTCTTTTTTTAAATAGAGTGTAGGGTATATACTTTAAAAGAAACCTCTTTGCCTTGGCCAGATATAGTGACGTCTATGCCAGGATTTCCATCTGCCAAAAAAGCACCTTGGGGAGATATTATAATAATAACAGTAAAAATAATCTGACAACGGCCAGGCTCCGTGGCTCACACCTGTAATCCTAGCACTTTGGGAGGCTGAGGCAGGAGGACTGCTTGAGGTTAGGAGTTCAAGACTGGCCCAAACAAGAGCGAGACCCCGTCTCTACAAAAAATAGAAAAATTAGCCAGGTATGGTGGCACACACCTGTAGTCCCAGCTACTCAGGAGGCTGAGGCAGGAGGATCATGTGAGCTCAGGAGTTCGAAGCTGCCATAAACTGTGATCACACCACTGCATTCCAGCCTGGGTGACAGAGGGAGACCCTGTCTCTAAAACAAATAAAAATTAAAAACAACCCCCTAGGTTTAAAGCAGAAGTTCCATGGGCTCACACAGACTGGGAGCAAAGGGCTTTGGTGACAAGAGCACCCTCAGCCCTCCTGGAGGTATCCTGGGGGTGGGGGTCGGGGGTGCTCACATTCCAGTCTGCCTCGAGCCCCCATTCCCATTTGGGTGGTTTTTCCTGGTATAGCATTGGTTTGTTACCTGTTGAGTTTTCTCCTTGGCCTCTCTGGAGTATAATATTTAACTCAGAAGTTCCCAACTCTTCTGGTAATTAAATGTCTCCAAAGCAACTGAACTTCCCCTTGGACTCGCATGACCTACTTTTCTCAGTGCCCCACATAAAAATACAGTTACCCTTAGATGAATATTTCACATGTAAGGCGCAATTAAAAATTCCATCCCACACGGTTGATCGAAAGGAGTACTAGCTTCAGGGTCATGGAGACTGGGGTTTAGTCTTGGCTCTGAGCCTTTGGACGTGTTACTTAGTACCACTGAGACTCAGAGCCCTCAACTTAGTAATGGGGGTAATAGGGCCTTGCAGGAATATTGTGACAGCTCGGTGATCAGCATATGGAGGGTACCTGTTGTGGTACCTGACACAGGCAGCTGCTCAGCAGATACCGCCGCTTATTCTTTCGTCGCCTACTTCACAAGCAAAGAAGCACCTTGTGTTGTACGATCTTGGAAACAGTCTGTGAACACGTGCTCCCTGTCAATAGACGTGGGGGCAGAAATCCCCTTGCCGCCGGGCACAGTGGCTCATGCCTGCAATCCCAGCACTTTGTGGGGAGGGGGAGGCGGGAGGATTACTTGAAGCCAAGAGTTTGAGACCAGCCTGAGCAACATAGTGAGACCCCATCTCTACAAAAAATAGAAAAATTGGCCTGGTGTCGTGGTGCACACCTGCAGTCCCAGCTACTCAGGAGGCTGTAGCAGGAGGATCTATTGAGCCCAGGAGTTTGAGGTTGCTGTGAGCTGTGATGACACCACTGTACTCCAGACCAGGGAACAGAGTGGCACCCTGTCTCAACAAAAAGGAAAGGGAGAAAAGAAAGAAATCACCTTGCCGTAGCAGTGGCCGGAAACTCCCTTTCCAGACACGGCCTCAGTGCTTGCGAAGTGTTCAGTGCCCTCTCAGAATGAGCAGCTAGCTGTAAACATGGTAAAAATGTGAGCCCAGTCAAGCAAAGTCTGCCAAGGCAAATGAACCAGGGGTAAAAGAGGAGAAAAGCCCAAGTTGGTGGTACAAGGTATCTTACAAATAAGCCAAGGAAGGCCTTTTGTAAATTGTGGGGCCTTTTAGCTAGCCCTCTGTAAATCTTTCCAACCCGGGAGTGACCCCCTCCTAACAGGGTAAAGCCCTTCTCCCACAGATACCAGATGATATGCAGCTTGCTGGAGTAGTGATGAAGTCCCCGAGGCAGGTGGTGACCCATTCTGTTATTCTAGGGTTATAAGTTGAGATGGTACCCAAGTTGCCTATGGGAACTTGAGCTCAAAGCAAAATAGAAGGAGTGAACTAATTTCCAAGTGGATTCATCACTGTATTATGACGAGTGTGGCTCAAGGCCATGGAAGCAGAGCCCAGGACCTGGCCTTGTCCTCAACGGGAAAATGTCTCCGGGCCAGACAGTGGTTCTGACCATTCCAGAGCAGCCACACGCAGATGAGTTCGTCCACATTTCCCAGTCTCTGAGGCAGTGCGGGGAGTGCACAGACTGTCATTTCCAACGTGGACAGAGAGACAGCAAAATGGAGGCACCGATGCCCCTTCCAGGCCTGTAATGACTGGGCCCTGGGTGAGCAGGGGCACCCCAGTTTCCCAGGGGGATTTTGTGAGTGTCTGAGGGCAGTGAGTCAGGCAGTGTGAAAGTCACTTTAACAAATGTCGATGTGGATCTAGGAATCTAGATTTATGCTGCCAGCCTGGCAGTTACTCCAGGGGCTTTCATATTCCTTAACATCTCCCCCAGACCCTGCAGCTCAGACCTAGTCTGTGGCTTCGTGCCACAGTGCAAGAAGTACAAGAAGGTGCTTAGTGCAAGAAGGTCACGGGCAGCCAGGCCTCCAGGTGGACGTGTGGGGAGTGCATCCGAAACGACTTTAGCTGATCTTTCTTAAAAGAAAAGTCGCAGCAAAAATACGCAGTTAACTTTTGATAAAAGAAACAGAAGAGGGAGCAACGTTAAGGGAGAATCCCTGTGTTCCTAAATGGCGAGAGTGTGTTTTTCTTCCAGTGGACCGATCACTTCAAATCACAGTGCCATTCTTACTGGAACGTGGCCTCAGCCGCTGGCCCCGTCTAGTGTTGGGGCTTTGTCATCACTGCAGGAAGTGGGGTGCAGAGGAGCTGCCTCTGAAGTGTCACCCACGTTCCACATCTCTCCAGGAATCAGACGGCTACAAATAAAGCCTCTGGCAGCCCTTGCACGTCAGCTGAGAGCAGCTTGTCCTGTTAGGAAAAATATTTCTTTCAGGATGATGCATGGAACTCAAGCAGGCGGTGACTATTCCAAAACAGAACCTTAGGTCAGGCCCAGAGCCTTTTTCCTATTTAGGATGGGCCCCGATCCTGGGAGCTGTTTCCTTTTGGTATGTGTGAAGCTGTAACTGGCCTCCCAGTGACCTGAACACTGCCTGCCCTGACTTAGTGAAGAATCAGCCTTGGAAATTGCTTTAGATCTTCCACCCCACTCTCAGCTGGAAAGGCCCTGGCAGCCTGTTGTTGCACTGAAGCACGTGAAGTGGGGGGCTGGGAGTCTTGGCCAGCTGGCCTGACCTGGCAGGTCGGACTCGGACTTTCCAAACCAGCGTCTGCCGGTTGTTTTTAATCTTGCCCTGCTGCCATCTCCTCTCCTGAGCTCTTCCAGCAGGTGCTGTAGCCACTGCCTCCTTGATACCTTGGTTTACCGTCACCGTCTGGTTCATCTAACACAGAGCCCCTTGCTCAGGGCAGAAAATCAGGGATGCTGATTTCATTGATTTATTTGTTTCCCATGGCATTTCGAGGTTAAGGGCTGGAAATGTTAAGCATATTTTGGCAGTTGGTGAGTTTTGGGTACTTGCTGAATATCCTCTGCCACCTTCCCATTGGAAAAAGTGACCTCCAGGGGGACCTAGCTCTCAGGGAATGGCCTGCCACTGCGTTCCCTGGTGAGTGAGTGCTAGCTCTGTGAGGATGTGGCCTGGCCGCGCCTGGAACAGTAGAGCTGACTCTACTCCTGCCCACCCCGATCTTTACAAAATCTCCAGTGAAACATGTCTTCAAGTTTTCACAGCCCAAAGCATCCTTCCTCTAGGGGACTGATATGCGAATGATCAGAAGAGCACTGAGTGCTTCTGGTTTCTTTTTTGTTGGTTATAGCCAAAACTAGAATTAAATCAACACTTCCCCTCCCCAAAGCCCAGGCTCTGGGCTTGGACTGCCAAGTTCTGTGGTTTGATGACCCATTAGTCTGCAGAGCTTATAAAATCTCCAGAGAAATAACACTGGGAAGAGGACAGAGTGTTGTTCCAGAAGCCAGATTCTCTGCTCCAAGAAGCTTTCGTGAAATGCCATGTCCTTAATCTTGAAAATTACAGTGGAGAGGTGATCACGGTGAAGACTCCCAAAGGCGAAAACAGAATAGGGCTGTTTGTGGAAGCGCACCTTCTCTTTCTTCTCTTCGTAAGTCTAGGGATAGCATGGCAACCTCCTGAATGATTGCTTTCCTCCTCAGGTGCAAATCTCGGCTCTGCTGCTCACTAGCTGTGTGACCTTGGGCAGCTTACTTACTGTCTCTGAACTTCAGTTCATTCACAAAATGATAGTACCCGCCTCACAGAATTTTTTATAAGCTGGCTAACTTTGTGTTCCTCCAGAACATACCTGTCTTGAGTCCTTGGGGTGGGCCAAATTGCCCTTTTACGTACAGGCACACATCAATCATAGTACTTGATGCCTTATACGGAAATCATTCCTATAGGAGCTAGCCTGTAGCTAGGTACAGCTCTTTAAGAGTAGAGAGAGTATTTTAATCTGCTGTGTTTTCTGAGGTTCTAGTAGAATTCCTGGCAAACAGTATGTGTTACCCACATGAAATAGACATCACTTCTTGAGCGTTTTTCTACATGAGTGTGTTTGTTTGCTCTACCTTGAAATTACTTGGATCTGAGTGGATGAATGTTAATTTTTTGTTTTGCTTGAAGTGATGGTTCTTATTCTAATTTTCTTCTTCTATCTAAAAGAAATACCAGTTTTTATTCCATGTTTATGGAGCTCCCAGAAGACTTATATTGGGTAGATTCTTCACATTTATTTCCCTTTCATATCTGCTTTCTATTTAAGGTCACTTGTCAAAAACGCATGGTGAGAAGGAACAAATCAAATGGCCCTGTAGTCAGGGTATCCTCAGCTTCCCATCCTCATTATGTCAGGACTGTGGGTTTTGAGAGGACGGGAAGACTGCTGTTGGGAAGCGATGAACTAGCACCATTGGAGCTGGTGCACACCCAGCGTCTGGAGGGCGGTCTGGAGAGGTGGAGCCGGGTCCACCCGCTTTGCTCTCTGCCCCTTCCTCTGTTACTTGTAGTCCACGTGTTTCCTAATCTTCCGAGCACCCTAGTCTAGCACCATAGCTTACACTCATGGCCTCCTGAGTTCAGTACTGAAGAATGGTGCAGGGGTGTTTAGAATGACATGCCCAAGGGTGCAAAGACTAGGATGGGTGGGCATGTGTACCAGGGCACAGGTAAACCCAAGGATTCGTGTTCAGACCCTATCATTACACGTTGACCTGAATTTATGAACGAACATGTCGTTGGATCTTGCTTTTCAGTAAAGATTCTCTAGTAAATTTGAAGTTCTATTTGGTGGAAGATCCTGGTAATTCTGGCAGATGCACTAAGACTTTATCCTGTGACTACCTGGATTCATCAAAAGCTCTTCTAATGCCATTACGAAGATGTGCAAAACATTGTACACAACACAAGTGCCAGGCCTTCAGAAAATATTTTCTGTACAGCCTGTCATGCCACAAAAATTGCCAAATCAATATTCCCTTCCTTTTCTTTAGTCAGGCTTCACCTGATAGATCACTTGTCACCCAAAACTCAAGTGTCATGTCTTAGAGCCTAGAGTGTCGCAGGAATCAGTGACCCACCCAGCCAGGCTGCCAGGCCGCCGTGCCCTGCTTTCTGCCGTGTCTCTGCCTCTTCTCTGCTGCACGAAGCCTGTACCTCCTTGAAGCGCCAGTAACACAGACTGCCACTGCACGACACTGCACCCTTGAGACTGCCTCTCCCTGTCTTCTCTTTGTCACGTAACTACAGTTCACAGTCGAGGGCGAATGGATGCAACATGCCCATGCAGGAATACACACCAATCGTGCCGAAAGTGTTGGTGAACGCCAGTCAGATCTATTGCTTAGCTCCTACTTGCACTCCCTGTGTGCCAGGCTTGGGTAGAAGAGGAAGGTGACTGGCGCGTGTGGGCACAGAGTGGGTGCGCACACACCCTCCCTGTGTTTACGTGCACAGTTGCGTTCAGTGTGCCTAATGACCCCCTCGGGGGGTGTTGTCCTCCTTTACAGATCAGGAAATGTGCTCTGAGTCATTAAGAAATTTTTCTAAGGTCCTTCAGCCAGTCACTCTCGAGCTGAGCATCTGACCTGGGCTTGCCCGGCTCTGTGTGTGCCCGTGTGCTGCGCCACGTCACAGCCAGCACACCCGAGAACAAGTGGTGGCCTCCTCTGGCCAAAACTGGGACGAAAGCGAACATCAAAAGAGAGTGATGATGAGAGAGACAGGGGAACTGTTCTAGATTAAGGGAGACTAAAGAGATACAATAGTCAAGTACAGTGTTTAAGTTTTGAAAACATCCATGAGTCTATGGTGGTGCTTGAAAATATAAAGAAAAATGGGGAAAGTGCTTCTTTTTTTTCCCCCACAGGCTTTGTCTCTGGCAGAGGGGGCAAAATGCTTCTTTAGAAAAGAATGATGATGGAGTGGGAATGACAGAATTTGTTAAATCACTGTTTTGTGGCCCCCGTGTATGGCCTGACTCGGCAAAGGCCGTGGATGATGCCGCAGCCATGGGATAAGAGCCCTGGGCGGGTGCACACACAGTCTCCGAGCATTGCCCCACAGGTGGCTGATTACGTACAGGGGCAGTGTGCCTGTCATTGAGGAGAAGGGTAGCAGCACCCTAGCCAAGCGGTCCAGCCTGACTTTTCCCCCACTGAGCTGCGATGCCCAGGGAGGGCGCAGCAGCACCCACGCAGGGTTCTTGTTAAACAGAGCGTCCACTGTCAATCTGACCGTGAGGAGACGGATCCACAGTGTGAAGCGGTCCGCAAAGCAGCCAGTCGGGACACCCCAGTGGGGCCAGCCTGACCCAGCGCACAAGCCCTGGCTGGGACCTGGGTCATCAGGGTGGGGCTGCGGGGAGGACTCACCTTTGTGAAAACCGCTTCCGGCATTTAGTTCCTCGGCAGTGAGAAGAGCTTCCTCAAGGTCTAGCCCAGGTCCCTCTGTCCCTTACCGGTCACCGTCACTGGGCAGGTTGTCCCTTCTCTCGACTCAGCCAGGGTTCAGGGTGATAAAAGAGAATGAACTCACCTTGTCTGTAGGGCAGATGTGGACACGGGGTCTTTTTGTTTCTCCTACCTAGTGAAGTTCTGCCACTCTCACATCAGGGTCCTTTCCTGGCCTCTAGCAGATCCGTGACCTTTCTGACTTTCAGTCTGCCCCTTCTGACTTCGTGAGAGGGCCGGCTCACGCCACTGACCTGAGCGTCAGCCTTGGATGTTAAGACGCTCCCTCCGGTGGTCCCTCCTCCCCGCCACACGCCCTCTGTTGTCCTTGTACTCCGTGTCCATCACTTGTCATCAGAACGTTGCATCTTTGCTCGTCCTGCAGGTTCGAGTGTGAATGGCCTGGAGGAGCCCAGCATCGCCAAGAGGCTGCGGGGCACTCCCGAGAGGATCGAGCTGGAGAACTACCGCCTGTCGGTGAAGCAGGCCGAGGAGCTGGAGGAGGTGCCCGAGGAGACGCAGGCGGAGCACAACCTGAGCAGCGTGCTGGACAAGGGCACAGAGGAGGACATCGCCAGCAGGTCAGCCGGGGCCCAAGGCCCCCAGGGCGGTGTCCTCATGAGAGACTGCCTCAGTGTGGGAAGGCGGCACAGCACCGGGCCAGCCGTGTGGAGTCTGAGCCAGCCTGTGGACCGAGCCAGGTTCCAAGCCCGGATTCGAGTCTTTACCTGGCCCCTTAGCTGCTGTGTGACCCTAGGCAAGTTAAGTGACCTCTGCCTGTGAAGCGGGGTAACACTAGTGGCTTCCTCAGGGAACTGGGGTGGGGGTTAAATGAGCTGGTGTGTCTAACTGCAGTGTTGAGAACAGTACTTGGCACGTGGAAGCGCTCTTAGCTTATGTCTCGCGGCGCTGGCAACGTGAACGGGCTTCCGTATCCATCACCGCATTTGGTCATCCTCGCAGGAGTCCTGTAAAGTGGGCGAGGGCACGTGTTTGTCACCTTGTAGGTGAGGGCCTGATGGTGAGTAAGGCCAGGACCGAAGTGCCTGGGACTGGAGCTGAGATACCCACTCGGGCTCTGGGTCTGAGCCCGAGACACCTCCCGTCTCCCCTGCTGCCCGTGGCCCGTCCTCCCGTACCCCTTTAAGGTCTCAGGTCCCCCTCTTGTCCGCCAGCTAGGATCGCATGCACTTGACCACCTCAGAGACTCAGCGCGTACTCGCTGAGCACCTGCCGTGTTAGTCACTGAGAAGAGAACAGGAAAAATAAGGCGCGGCTTCTGCCCTCGAGTCGGAGTTCACAGATTCAGTGGGGACAAAACATCCGCGGGAGAGGAGAGCAACCCGAAGCAGTGTGCTGTGCGGGGCAGGCGGCTCAGGAAGGGGCACGGCTGGGGCCAGGGGCCCCCCTGTGAGGGGGGCTGTGAAGTCTGGGGCCAGCCAGAGGGCCTCTCCAGGTGAAGGGGGGCAGAAAAGTGTCCTAGGGGCCACACACAGCAGCAAATGGGTTCATGCTTAGCCATCCCAGTGTTTTAATTGTGTCTAGCTGGGTGACGCCTCTGGGGACATGTCCACTACCCCTTCCCTGAGGCTCCCTGTATCTGTTGTTTTGCTTCCAGTATCAGTGCAAAAGGGTTCAGAGTGCTCAACAGAAGACTACAGAGGGTGCCGAGGCCATTGACGGTAGGAGGGGCAAGGTCACTGTAGGGCAGACCGTCCTGCAGGGCTTCAGGGTGGGTGCCCTTGCAGCTGCCTGGACGGCGGAGGCTTCAGGCTGGCGTTTGAGAGCATTTGAATCACACACTGGGCACTCGTATGCAGCTGTGATGAAGGAAGTATGTGGGGTAAAGGGAGCAGCACATTGTTGTTAAAGTTCAAGAATGCTTTTCAGAGGGTGTTAGCCGGACAGAGCTATTTTCAGGTGCACCCACCACCTCAGTCCTGGTGTCAGACACCGGCTGGACGGCTCCTCTGCATTCCGGGGGCAGCCTCCCTCTTGGACCTGCAGTTCCAAAGCCATCACTAATTGGACACTCATGTCCCATAACTGCATCTCCACCCAGAGCACCATGGAGACGCACCCCTCCCTGCTGCGCCCCGATGAGGGGAGCCCACGCTCGCTCTGCACTGGCCCCACCGTGGGGATAGGCAGTCCCGTGTGACAAAGCACATTTATAAACCCGTTATAGAAGCAGAGCTGATGGCTGGACATCGGGCTGAATGTGGGGCTGCACCACTTTCCCACAGTAATGACGTTTCCTGATTTACACACTGTGAAAGGCAATGGGACAGCAAGTTCATGTAACGTAGCAAGGGCATTCCAAGAAACCAAATCCTGGCACTTACAGCAGGTTGTGACAGGAAGGGCCACCTAGAAACATGAAATCAGTCAGCGTCTGTACAGTGCAATACATGCCCCGTGTACTTAAATTCAAGGGGGAACAAAGGCCAAAACTAGCATTAGATGCTACGTAGAATGAAACCGTCTCTCAAAGTGAAGCCCAGAGGAAGGAGCTGCAGACTTTGTCCTATTTCCCGGGGAGGCCACAGTGTGCAGGATGTGCGTTGTGTACTTTTTCCATCTTCCTATAGCACCAAACAAGGAGGTAGGTGCATTTCCAGCCCTCTGTCCTTCCTTGCTGAGATGTTAGACTTGAAGATGAGAAATGACATAGTTTTAAGGAATTAACCTGTCCAGCCCAGGAACTCACTTTCCACGACTTTAGAGAACTCCTAACTTAGGTATCTGCTGCGAGAGGCAGTGTCGTAAGGTTTCAGAACACGAGTTTGGAGTCAGCAGATCTGGGTTCGAAGCCCAGCTCTACCACCTGCTAGCTGTAGGCAAGTTACTAATCTCTGTGCCTCAGTTTCCTCACCCACAAAGGGTGCTGCACCTCATAGGTCTGTTGTGAGGATTAAACCAAATAAAGCAAGGGACACAGTGCCTGGCACCTGGTGAGCGCCAGTCAATGCCAGTTACCTTGCAGCTCTCAGCGCAGCCCGGGCCTCCCTCACTAGGAGAGGTGGGGCCAGGGAGTCTTGTACTGGTCTCCTCAACAGACAGGTTAAGTACCAGAAGTTGGGTTTGGCTCAACCTCACCCTGTCTGAGGGCACTGGTGGCCGGGTTTGCCATGTGTCAGAGTCATCCTGAGGGCTTATGCAAACAGCTTGTTGGGCTGAGTTTCTCATTCAGTCTGTCTGGGGTAAAACCCCAGATTTTTCATTTTTGAAAAGTTCCCATGTGATGCTGTGGTCCAGAGACCACACTTTGAAAAATACTGCTCTAAGTCTCTGCGTTCCCTGTTGATAACCACTACCTGGCACCCAGGACACTTGGTTAAACAGTAACTCCTGAGCCCTCCTCGGGGTGTGTAATCCAGTGGGTTTAGAGTAGAAACAGGAATGTCTGTTTTGAACAGGCACCCCAGGGGATTCTCATAATTGAACCCATGGTTTAGTTCACACAAGCACCTGTAAATCCTGGAAATAGCACTTCTGTTTCCTATGGAAAGACCAGGTGGCCAAAGACAAGGGAGACTGGCTTTATGATTGCAGTATTGTTTTTCCCGATGCTTAGCCAGGAGAATTTGCCCCAGGCAATGAAGGTGGCTTGTGCAGTGCCCAGCTGCTGGAGTTCTTTAGTGTCTACAGATTCGTGGCTGTAAAGAACAAGTCAGGAGGGCTGGAGCCAACAAGTATGTTTTCTGGGTGGGACAGCCAAGGTTATAAAGGACTCCCCAAAAGTCAATGGCACACAGGCCTTGCCCTCACTCAGAATAACACCAAGAGGAAAGGCTGCTTTTTCAAGGCTGGCCGTGAGTAAATGGGGATTCCTGCCCGGCCCTCTCCCCCTGCCTCACCCCTTTTCCAGCAGAGGTGGTAACATGAGCTATTGCTGAGCAAGACGCTGGTTTTAGCATCGAGTAAATCTCTGTGCAAAGGTTGCTGGCCAGTGTGCATCTTCTGCAGCACTCTGCGTGGCAGTAGGGTATTTGCACGGTTGTCAGAGAGATGGGATCTAGGACATGGCCAACAGGAGAGGACTGCACAGGGTCTCTCTGGTCGTGAATGGGTTAGTTCAACAGTGAAAGCTGTAGCTGCCCATCTCCCTCGGAAAACACCCAGGAAGTTCGAGTGGCGATTCCACGCAGCAGCCTGCCTCATTCATGGTAGGGCCTGCCTGGGTTCCTGGTCTCCACTTCCCGAGGTTGGATCCAGACAGCCAGTAGCTTCATCGTGGCCTTCTTCCTGGGTTTGCCACCCTGACAACTGCTGGTGGCCACAGAACTCTTGGGTTCTTGGAGAAGCACCCAAGAGAGCACAGCAAGACAGTGTGGGCTTCTCCTCACCCAAATGATCCAGCCTCCTTTGGCATCAGTTTCCTCTTTTGTAAAAATGGGGAAACGATAGCAGCTGTGCCCTAGAGCAGTTGTGTGTTTCAGGGAGCTAACCCATGGGAAGTTCTGCACCGCACGTGGTCAGGGCTCAGCGGCCGTGATCATCGTCCTCAGATCTGCCCCCCTTCACGGCAGAACCCCTGCGTAGCTCGTGGAAGTTGAGCAAACCTTGTCTTTTTAGAATCTAGTCTATGTGCCGTTGGTCTGTTTCCTCCTACCAGGCCCTGTCAGTGCCTACAGCTGAGGGGAAATTCGGGGAAGGTGCTTTGAGATGAGTAATGGGGTCTAACTTGAGGCAGGGAGGGTTTTGCCAGGTATTCTCCTAAGTGGAAGGGTCAGCTTTTTCTGAAGGAGGCTTACCAGGGAGGGTGTGGGGCTCCATCCCTATATTCCCACTTACACACGACTCTAGGCTCACTATTAATAATTTGTCTTTTCTTGTGCCAGTGCCACACTTTTCAAATAACGATAGCGTTACAAGATTTTTATATCCCGTAGGCCAAGTTTCCCCTTGCTGCACTTTGTCGCTGCTGCTGCTACTTTGGAAACTTTCAGAGCTGTTCTAGCACATTTCCTCTTGGACAAGTGTATCCAAGTCAGCTTCAAAATAGGCCGTATTTAGATGTAGTACAGTTTGGAAGAGTAAGGCAGGAAAAGAGGATTCCAGAAAGGACTACAGTATGAGGAAAAACAACACTTCTTAATGCCCCACTTCTGACACCAACTGCAAATGCCAGCGTTTCCTGGAACCACCCTCAGGTTTGATCATTTGCTGGAAGGACTCAGAGCTCACTGAAAGCTGTTGTACTTACAGTTATTTGCGGTTTATTGCAGCAAAAGGATACAGATATAAATCAGCCAAGGGAAGAAGTACGCGGGGTGGAGTCCAGGAAGGCAGTAGACTTGGAGCTTCCATCACCCTCCCCATGGGGGCAGGATGCATTTCCTTCTTGGTGTCCACGTGTGACAACATACAAGGTGGACCACTAGCCCGAGGCTCAGTGGTCAGAGTTTTCATTGTGTAGGCAATGATTGATTGGTTGGCCATTGCCCACGTGGTTGATCTCAGTCTCCAGATCAGCTGATACTGTGTGACCCCAAGCCCTCACCCTAAACCACATTTTAGACTGCCCACCACGACCCGAGGCCCCCAGGCAAACAATGATAGCACCCTCAGGCAGGGCGTTCAGGGATTTAGAGTTTCCCTCCCTGAGCCAAGGACAAAGGCCAGGCTTTCTCTGGGCAAGGTGAGATTCTTTGCCACACAGCACCAATAGCACTAATCGTGGACGCCGTTGTCCTCATCACTGTATCCACTGGCTCGCCCTGTCACACACAGTAGGCTGTGAACAAGCGTGGCAGAGAGAGGACCTCACCCTTGCAGCGAGTCAGGGCTGGACGCCGCCTCTCCACCCAGTGCTTCTGGGGCTTGGGGCTCCCTTGTGTCAGAGGTCGTCGGGCCATTGCTTTATGGCAAAAGCCAGATTTCCTCCAGCCCAGTCCAGTACACACTTCTCACTCAGGGTGAGGCCTCTTCTGAAGTGACCCTCTGGGAATTATCAGACCACGAGACAGGAAACTCCCTGCTCGTGCAACGATGATTGGGGTTTTGGCCTACACTGGCACCCACAGCACCACAGAGACCCAGTTCTGTTCACGGACCACCTCTCTGCGGGGCGGGGGAGGAGGATGTAAATGCTCCGAGAGGGTGTCCTAGAGAGTGCAGAGCCATGGTTTGGGCTTGTGCGAGTCACAGCGAGCGTGTTCCCACACGGTGCTGCGTCCTCTCTAGCTGAGCCAGCCCGTGCAGCGGGGAGCAGCATGGACAGTGCCGCAGGCAGGCGGGAGGGGCGACCCCAGGGGTCGGGCTCTTTGTCTCTGCCCTTTCCTCTTTCCTGTAGCTTAGCAGTGGCCATTGCCTTTGCTGCCACCTCCCTGCGTGTTCCCAGCATCCAGCTCAGGGACTGGCCCTTCGTGGGGTCTGAAGGAGCACAGGGAAGTTGAACCTGCCGCCTCCTGTCCACCCCTGCCGGCACGCGGACCCTGATAGCCAGTTCGGTCCGGGCCACGCATGCTCCTCCTTCCCTGCACATGCCGGGTCCCCCCATCTCAGGGTAGGGAAGCTTCAGCTTCAAGGCCACATGTGTCCCTCCAGATCCCCACGTGCGACCCCCTCCACCAAATCCAAACTTCACAGAACAAATCGCTTTATTAAAAGGATTTGTTCTGTAAAATTTGGATTCAGTCAGAAGGCCACAGGTTCCCCTCCTGTCAGACGAAAGAAGACTTTCTCTTCTTCTCAATTCCCAGGGTCATAGTTTATTTCAGAATGAGTCCACTGCCTCTACTCGTGCCCTCAAGGCCCTCTGCGAAACTTAGCCCAGGGATCTTGGGATTCGCTGGACAGATCGCCCCCAGGCGGGTTCTTGCAGGTGGTTATACCTGGATGAGTGTGTCCTGTCCCCGATAGCCACCCTCTCTCCTCTCCCAGCCCTCCCTGGTCGGGGAGGGGCGCTGGCCCCTTCCTGCTCAGCAGGGGCTTCGAGACATGTTGCCTCTGAGTGTGACTCCTAGCCTTCCCCTTCGCAGTTTTTGTCATTCCCTCACTCTGGCGCATGGTTCTTCCTCACAGCAGTTCTGAGTCTGACATGGAGGAGGAGGAGGACGAGGAGGACGAGGAGGACGAGGAGGAGCCGCGGCTGCCCCCCTCTGACCTGGGCGGTGTCCCTTGGAAGGAGGCCGTGAGGATCCACGCTCTTCTGAAAGGAAAGAGCGAAGAGGAGCTCGAGGCCTCCAAGAGCTTTGGGCTTAGGAACGAGGAGGAGGAGGAGGAGGAGGAGGAGGAGGAGGAGTATGAAGAAGAGGAGGAGGAAGAATATGACGAGGAGGAAGAGTCCAGTGAAGGTCAGGAAAAAATCTTTTCCCCTAACCCCGACCCCACCCCCGCAGCGATCCATTCCAGGTGTGCGTGTATGAGGTTTCTGAGGCTAACGTCACATACCTGTGCCTCCCAGAGCTGGGGACGCTTCCTCCTGACCTGAGAGATGGGGGCAGCGGAGAGGACACTGTGGTGTCTGGCCATCGACAGTGCGAAGGTGTCCCCTGTGCACCCTTTCATTAGAAATTGGATGTGGAAGGCCGAGGGCCAGTCTGAGGACTCCATCTGAATTAGGTCACTCGTTCTTGTCTCCTCATTTTTTCCTTTTTCCCTTTAGTTTCAGTTAAAGAAGTTTATTCTAAGAAAGAAAAGGAATTGCGCTTTCTAGAGGATTCCCTGGTTCCTAGTCTTGGATGTCGGAGGCTGCTATGAGCTTAGGTGCCCACTGGACGGGGTTCAGTCGATGACACCTAGAGTAACACTTTGGGCCAGTGTCCTAGAAGGGAGCGTCATAGTCTCGGTATCCAGTCACTCTGGTTGGTTCTGAAATATTCTCTTGCCTTGGACTCAAAATTTTTCGATTCTGTTCCTATCTCTGGCTTTGTGTGACCTCAGTGATGAGGAAGGACTTGTGGGGCCTCCTCTTGTTAACTGTGTAAAGAGAGGGTCATTCTTCCCTGTCTGGTTGTGCAGAGTCTGGTGGGTGATGAGCAAGGAACCAGGAGAGGCAGAGACTGACTCCCCTGCGGACAGGCATGAAGTGAACAGAAAGGGCATGGCCTTTAATTTCTGAGCACCAAAGCCTCCCAGCCGGTGTCAGAGAAGCAGATTAAATCCTGGACAGCCCCAGGCCCCATGGAGCTGGCACTGACTGCTCCACTGTTCTCGTGCTTATCTCTGCTTTTCCTGGAATTTAGTGTGCTTGCTGCCCAGTCCCATCCCAGGGTCTGTTTTCTTGGGCAAGGCCCAAGCCCTTCCCCGACACGGCTCACATTCCTGGGCTGGGCCCCGAGAGTGTGTGGCTCTGGGACATGGGCCCCGATGAGGCAGGTTGGGCAAGAGGGAAACACACCCTGTGTCAGTGTGAACAGTTAGGGTCACAGCATTTCCTCAGATCACTAAGGAGCTGCTCTTGTTCTCCTGCAGGTGGAGGGAGGCCGGGGCAGGACCTGCAAGGCGGCACTGGGCAGCCTGCCCCTTCCTGCTCAGTCTGTGTATGAGAAATGAGTAAGGACTGCACGAGCAGGAGGCAGGCCCAGGGCCTGTGCCCGAGCCTTGAGTTCCTCCTCCACACTGCCATGTCCGCAGACCGTGGCAGGCCTGGAGTAGCTCCCACATCCCTGCTAGTCAGAGGGGTGAGCATGGTCACAGCTCATCCAGGGAAAGGTATTTTGTTTGCATTATTCCAGACGTCATTATGTCCATCTGATGATTAATGCTTAGTGGCTTGTAGCCCCGACACAGCTTAGGGTCAAGCTTGTTCCCTTTTCAGGGGCGTTAGCCCAGCAGTTCACGCAGACTTTGTTTTCTGGACTTGGACCTAACATCAAGACCAAACCTGTCGGAAACAGGTTTTAACTAGAGAAACACGTACTGACAAACGCAGCCAGACTCTGAAAGTTCCTGGACAGGAACTAGCCCGCAGTGTGTCTTTTGGGCAGCGGCCTTCTGTGCTACGTAGGCAGGGGCAGGATGCTGTTGCCCTGCGGCTGAAGATGGCTCTGTTCTCTTTCCTCCCTCCATTTCCCTTTTCTCTCCCTTACCCTGCGGGATGCTTGACGCTGTGGTGGGTGTCTGGCTCCCCCTGCTGTAGAAGGGGAGTACTGCCCCCGGGACAGAGAACTGTAAGGCCAGTGTCTCCAGCATCTCTCTACGAGTAAAGGTACCCACGCTGCCCCCTTGCCCACCTTCTACCCCGGCTCCCTATTAGCCACCCAGAATTCGCCTCCCAGAGCAGGTTTCACAGGACAAGCCTGCACTGCCAGGCTTTGCACATGGCTCGCTGGGCCCCCAGCCCTGGGCCCACTGCACAGGCATTCGCCTGCAGAGTAGCACGGGCGTCAAGAGAGATGCAGAAGGAAGTCAGACGAGACTCCAGAAGTAGCCTTACTGGACATGGCCCCATCTATGTCCATGTGTGTTTTGCTGCAAGTTCCCCTCTTCCAGTTAAGACTCCGCATCTTCTCTGTGCTAAAAACCTCATTCCTCCACCGCAGGTGCCTTTAACGTTTCTCTGAGAAAGGAGGAAATGCTGGCTTTGTACTGTTGAGAAGCCCCCAGGGCTGGAGGCGTTATCAGGAAGAGAACATGCTCAGGTAGAATTGCTCTCTTCCCTTCGTTGCTCACAAGGGAAGGAGGCCCTGCAGTGTTCTCTTTGCCTGACCTTCCTCAGTCCAAAGATACCTAAACCTTTGCTGCGATTCAGCCCCATCCAGCACCATAAAGGCCAATAGACCTGAGAAAAAGCCCATGAATACGTAGAGACCAGTAGCTTCAGTCAGGGAGTACGAGAGGTGCTAAATACCCGACACACAAGAGAGCGTAGTGCAAGCATCCACATCTGGTGGTCTTATCAGCAATTTCTGCCCATATCACATTCCCTGTTGCTTACAGTTAGGAGGGTGTGCTTATAGTGCCTAAAGCCAAGGCCAGATTGTCCTACGAGACTGCTGAGAGAGGAGGTGTGATGTACATTCCCAGATGGAAGCTGGCTCCTGGCAGGAGCCCCAGTCCCCTTCAGGTCAGGTGGCACCTGCTCTTGCTGCCCGAACAGCCCCCTCCCTTATAGCATGTCCCCTCCCCACAGGTTGCTAGCTGTCCCTTTATCTTAACCCATCTGCGTGGCATGATCCAAGCACTAACTAACGGGATCCACAGGGCAGGGCTGCATAGGCCTTGGGCTCTGACAGCAAGAGTAATCTAAAGGGCCATGGGTGAGTTTCCTCTGAGCTGAGAAGCCAGGTCTTGTGTCCAGAGGGTGTCAGTGGGGCA
Organism: Indri indri; assembly: GCA_004363605.1. Classification (NCBI taxonomy): domain Eukaryota; kingdom Metazoa; phylum Chordata; class Mammalia; order Primates; family Indriidae; genus Indri; species Indri indri. Next base: position 4,203 of record RJWJ010026621.1, on the reverse strand, counting down.
CTCAATGGAGTTCTGAGGAAAAGGGCTTTGACCTCAGAAAAAGCAGGCAGGTATTGACCTTGTTCCTACCCATGAACTCCCAGAGCTTCGAGAACGTGCAGGACAGAGTTCTGCTTGCCGCCCCAGCCGTCGTCTCCACAGCCCTGCGGCCTCGCCACAGACCCAACATGCAGCACGAGGCCCTTTAGGGGAGGGGAGTTTTTCTCTGTCGAAGCAGCTCTAGCTGCAGAAGATAGAAACCGAAGTACCAACAAAGTACACTCTGCCCTGTGTGAGTTGCTGGCTCGTGACAGAGCAGCATAGTCCCTCCCACCTCTCCCTTGTTGCTCGGCTTAAATCTCAACGGAGAGGCAGCCAGCTTGGCGGGTGGAGGAAGCACCTTGCCACGTGACCAGCAGAAAGGGCGTGAGTGGTGCGTCTTTGGGGTCTCACTGTGCTGGGTGACAGAGCTGAGTCCTTGTGACCCTGGAGGGCTGGTTCTGCAGAAGCCGGTTGTAATCTGCTCTCTTTTCCCAGCTTGGCAGGGGGGCCCTCAAATGCGGTTTGGGATGAAAAGAGCATCAGAAAAGTTCTCTGTATTTTGGGTTGGAATGTGTGATTCTCGTCTTGGAAATTAACAGTAGGTGCCGGGCTTGACTTGACTTAATCAAATTGAATGAGTGAGTAGGAGCGGTCCGTGTATGTGTGCACATGTGTGCTCTTGGTATTTACCTCTTTCTGATTCACACTGATCCTGGCCAACGCTGTGACTTTTCCTTCTGTTTCCTTTCCTGTGGTGTCTCATTCCCTCCTTCCCTTGGCTGTTGATTTTCTCCCTCCTTCCTCCCCTTCATCTCCTCTGCCCCTTGAACCTGGTGCACTAGCCGGGAACCAGAGGCTGCAGCAGATCGTAAACCCAGCGGATCCCTTGGAGATCCAGGCTGATGTGCACTGGACGCATATCCGCGAGAAAGAGGAGGAGGAGAGGACGGTGCCGACCTCCGAGTCCTCTGCTTCTAGAGGTAACCGCTTGCGGATCCGAGGTCGAGAACGCCGCTGAGCACCTCCAGCCCCTGCCCCCGCCGCTGCTGCAGACGACCTTTCTGTTAGGGCTGCAGCCATCAGTTTAATCAAAAGTAGGAGCCAGCAGAGCATTTCACTGTCCTGATGTTAATTGTGACAACTGCCCTTGACTGTCATTTGAGGGTATGTAAAGTTCTCTGTGGATTAAGAGGCTGTGGGCTCTTTCTCCGTTGATGCAGAATAGTGCAATGAGCCTGGCCTTGGGAAACCAAGAATTTGCTTTCTCTGTCCCACATCTCCAGGCAGAGTCACTCTTTCCCCACTTTGTAAGGTGTTCTGGTGCTTTCCTCATGGCGTGTGTCTGGGTGTGAATGTGCCTTGGCAGGAGGCGGGGGCGGGGGGGCGCGTTTTGAGGTGAGATGAATTTTTAGGGAGAAATTTATATGGAGGAGGCCTCTACAGTAACTAGCATAATTCCCAGCTCCGGTGGGTGCGGCGACCTGTGTTGCACAACAGGATGAAGATGTACCTTATTCCGGCTTCTTTTAATAAAGGAGCAGCAGTAAGAGAAAAAATGGAGACCGTTGAGGGACGTGGTAGCGGCCGTGCCGTCCTCTCCGGCCACCCTCGGGCTCACAGACCTCTGCCTCCCTCTCACTCGTCCTCATGTTTTCACTCGGCACCGGTCATGGCCGCGCACCCTGCGGGGCTCTGAGCACACAGAAGGGGAGGCTCCTGCTGACTTGAAACTTAGCCTTTAATGGGACACTCGATCCCCCCCAGCCCACATCTTCACCTGCAGGCGAGACCAGCCTCTGTGACTGGCCTTTGCGGCACTGGACACCGAGCAGCTCTGCGGAGGTTGGTGAAAGAGACTCCGCTGACCAGAGACGTCGCACTGCTGCGGAATCGGAAGGGCCCTGCAGCTCTGCACCGAGCCTGGCCCCCCTTGGTTCCCTCTTCTCTCTTCTCCCTGGACACCTGCCATGCAGGCTAACGACCAGCCGTTACTCCTCACCAGTGCCGGACGGGCCCCTTGTAACATCGTCTTGGTTTCTCTTCTGTGTTGGACTTTAGGGACGACCTCAGCTCCCCTCGTCGGGAACACCTATTGCTGTGTAACTGTGTGTTTGTCGTCTGTTTCAAATTCAGTTCCCGACCTTCCCTCCGTACGCCGCGCGGCAGTGCAGGCCTGGCTGGAGACGGTCTCCGGAGGTAGTCTGGTGATGTTTGCTCTCTCCCCTCACTGTAACCTCTCTCTAGGCAGCTCTGCTGGTACCTTAACACTAGAACCCTGGGCCTGTCACTAGTGCATGCCAGGGCGGCCAGAAGCGGGCGGGGGCACGTGCATGCCTCACCCAGGCAGCGGTCCTTGCATGGGCCAGATGCGCACCCCACACCTTCAGGGCAGCTCAGGGGAGCAACGGTGTAGGCAGGACAGAGGCAGAAGTTTGTCGTTAATAGAAGTTGGGGGGAAAGGCCAAAGCTGAAGGGACATTTTAGCACTGAGGTTTGAAGTCTGTTGAAATTCAACTGGGTAGCAAGTAAGTATGAAAGTCGAGGAATCATCTGATATTCCACAAATCCACCAAAGTATCAGCGAAGGAAACAGTCAGAACTCAGGGGACATTTATGGAGAAATGACCGGTGCAGAGGGAGAGTGGAGGGTTGTGGATATCGTTCAGCTAAAGCGGAGGGACAGACTCTCCAGACTGAGGTACAGGCATCTCCTTAAGCACAGAGGCCCAAAGAGCTGAGAAAGCTGACCTGTCCTTCCTGAATTTTTCTGGAAATGTGTTTCTCAGTGAGGGCTACTGGTGTTTGGGGCTGGACAGTTCTTTTCCTTGCTAGAGGTTTAACATCCTCGGCCTCTGCCCTTGGAATGTTAGTGCAGCCTCCACCTCACCCCCGTCATGACGACACCAAAGTCCCTCCACACGTCATCAAACCCTGCTCACGTAGGGCCAGTGTCACCCCCAGCTGAGCACACCGTCAGGGTGGCTGCTTCTGGGACGGGCAGACTGGAGCTGGCGGACCTTCACCAGCCTGTCCCTTTGTCCGCAGCAGCAGCAGGGAGAACAGACAGGCACACGCAAGTCGGGGGGTGCCTCACGCGGCTGCGAGGAGAAAGGGAAAGCCTCCCCTGAGCCGTCAGTCCTGCGAGCAGAAACTGCCACTCCCCCCCCACCCCAGGTTAGCAGGCAACCCTAGCGTAGGGGACACAGCTGCGCTTCAAGGACTAAAATGAACCAAGAGCTAAGTATGTCAGCGACTGCCGGCTTCCATGGCATGCGGCTCCTCAACACTTGTGTGGCAGCTTCTGGCACCCCACGCTCCATCTTAACCTGGATTTAACCCCAGTTCCATCCTCAAGCTGCGTCTCTTTCAACACCTGCCGCTGCTGCATTGATATTTCTCACATGTTTGTTTTTTGATGTACATGACAATTGTTCCTTTCAAGGTACTGCCAAGGAGTGTAGACTTCTTACCCTTCTGACTCTACCGCAGACGCTGCTTAGTGGAAACTCTCAATAGGAGAACCACGCGAAGGACCGGGGCACGGGATGAATCAGGCTGCTTCAAGCGTGCCTTGGACTCTGCCAGAGTGGGGGCCTGTGTGGGGGCTGCCGGCTACTGGCTTCCAATCCCCTCACCAACAAGGGTGTAAAGTTACCATCTCTCTGCCCAGACACTCAAGAGTTGTTCAGGCAGACGTGGCAGGCACAGGGGCTCTCCACAGGACGGGCCATGTCCTGTTCCCACCGGGGCTTTGATCCCACCAGCCTTCTCAGAAACGGTGTGGCACAGTGATGAATTCGCTACCCAAATAGAAAGCTCAGATTTGAGAAGGGGCCCAGAGGAGACTGGTGATTTTGGTAGGGCTTTTATTGGTGCCTCCTGGCGTTTGATGCACTGTTTTCCTTGAGTGACCAAAAGCAAAGCTATCACACAAAGGTTTTAACCCGTGGAAATAACTGAGTAGTTTTTCCCCAGTATTTCCCCCAGCAAATGCCATCATCGTAGGAAAGCACCTTGGCACTGCCCACTCCATGGGCTGCTCTGGTATCTTAGGAGGAGGGACATGGCAGTAACTTTGCCAGCTTATCCTGGGGCTCCCCCGTTCCTTCCCCTAACCCAGGCCACCTGTCTATTCCATTCCAAACCTGTTTCATACAGTGCTCCAAAAGCTAGATTTGAACC
>RJWJ010026620.1:0-22849 GCA_004363605.1 Indri indri | reverse complement strand
TTTTTTTTTTTTTTTTTTTTTGAGGCAGAGTCTGGCTCTGTTGCCCTGGCTAGAGTGCCATGGCGTCAGCCTAGCTCACAGCAACCTCAAACTCCTGGGCTGAAGCGATCCTCCTGCCTCAGCCTCCCGAGTAGCTGGGACCACAGGCATGCGCCACCATGCCCGGCTAATTTTTTCTATATATATTTTTAGTTGTCCATCTAATTTCTATTTTTTTTTTTTTAGTAGAGACAGTGTCTCTCTCTTGCTCAGGCTGATCTTGAGCTCCTGAGCTCAAACGATCTGCCCGCCTCAGCCTCCCAGAGTGCTAGGATTACAGGTGTGAGCCACCATGCCCAGCCCAAGAGAAGACTTTTTAAAAAATAAAAGTTCGGGTTAGTTTTGAGTGGGTTGGGTAATTACTGTTGACACTTTGTGGTTCTTTAATTTCTGTCTTTAGAATGAGTGATGAATACTGTGTTCTCACTTTCAGGGGCTCTGGGGATCCTGGCAAAAAGAAACAGCACATTTGTCACATCCAAGGCTGTGGCAAAGTATATGGCAAGACCTCACACCTACGGGCACACTTGCGCTGGCATACAGGCGAGCGGCCATTCATGTGTACCTGGTCATACTGTGGGAAACGCTTCACACGTTCGGATGAGCTACAGAGGCACAAACGCACACACACAGGTGAGCAAAGAAGAGAGAAATAGTACTAGACCAGAATGGAAGACGCAAAATATACCTATGATATAACTAAAATTTCTGAGCAACTTTTATTTGAAACTGAATATATGGGTCACAAATGCAATTGGAGTTAATCTGGAAAACTTTTAAGAAGGAAGAAGCTTGATTTCTAGTGGGATTTTGAAGGAGGAGCATGACCCCATTACTCTTCTTTTTTTTTTTTTTTTTTTTGAGACAGAGTCTCACTCTCTTGCCTGGGGCGAGTGCCGTGGCGTCAGCCTAGCTCATAGCAACCTCAAACTCCCGGGCTCGAGCAATCCTACTGTCTCAGCCTCCCGAGTAGCTGGGACTACAGGCATGCACCACCATGCGCGGCTAATTTTTTCTATATATATTTTTAGCTGTCCGATTAATTTCTTTCTATTTTTGGTAGAGACGGGGTCTCGCTCTTGCTCAGGCTGGTCTCGAACTCCTGAGCTCAGGACGATCCGCCTGCCTCAGCCTCCCAGAGTGCTAGGATTACAGGCGTGAGCCACCGCGCCCGGCCTCCCATTACTCTTCTTATTTTCTGTCCTGCCTTTTCTGCTAAGTTCTACCTTCCTTACTGAGTATTCCCTAACCTTTATCTATTTTTCTTCCCTCCAAAAAGGAAAAGATACCTGCCAGGTTTTTCTTGTTCTTATCAACTTTGAGTACTGGCCTTATTCTGCCTAATGCAGTTTGAAGGCAGTGAATTGGACAAGGTACCCTCACTTCCTGACATGTCAGCTGATCTTTTATTTCCTTCACCTAGGTGAGAAGAAATTTGCCTGCCCTGAATGTCCTAAGCGCTTCATGAGGAGCGACCACCTGTCAAAACATATCAAGACCCACCAGAACAAGAAGGGAGGCCCAGGTGTAGCCCTGAGTGTGGGCACTTTGCCCCTGGACAGTGGGGCAGGTTCAGAAGGCAGCGGCACTGCCACCCCTTCAGCCCTTATTACTACCAATATGGTAGCCATGGAGGCCATCTGTCCAGAGGGTATTGCCCGTCTTGCCAACAGTGGCATCAACGTCATGCAGGTGGCGGATCTGCAGTCCATTAATATCAGTGGCAATGGTTTCTGAGATCAGGCATCTGGGGCCAGAGACAAATGGGTCATACCCCTGAACCCTGGGATGCAAGGTAGCATGGGTCCAAGAGACATGTGGGAGAGAAAGCCATGAGGCATTAAAATGCATGGTGGTGGGAAGAATTGGGGAAGGGATACAAGAGAAGAGATGGGGTCCTGGCACCCACCTGTATCATCAGTGCCTCCTTGAATGTGGGAAACATTAGTGAAAATTCTGTTGGTGCCACCTTTGATGAGCATTTGACCCCAGTTTCTTCCTACATTTCTCACCCCAGCCTCCCCTTGCTGCGTTTTTCTTCTCAGCTCTCCCGTGATGGATCCCCCCCTTTCCTAAAGCCATCATGCCTTGATAAATATATATGATCATTGAAATACTTTTTAACAAAAAACAGATTCTATATTATATATATATATATATATAAAGATATATAGAGATGCATTCACAGGGGTTGGCTGGGAGGAGGAAGGAGACCATTCTGTGACCAAAATACCTTGGTCATTTTTTTTTTAATATTGCCTTATTTCCCTATGGCTGAGCCTTGTTGTGACACATCAAGCTTTTCTATAGATGTTGTCTTGGCTTCCCACCAGATTAAGCATTCATATGCTCTGCTTTTGGTTTATATATACATACATAATGTTTTTCCTTTCCTAATTTTGTCTTTTTATTTGGGATCAGCTTCTTGTACTCCTTTCCCAACTTAACTTTTTCTGTCTCCCCTTCTGTCACCTGATCACTTCATGTTTTTTGTTAGTGATCCCTGGATGAGGCACTTCTGCCAATCTTTTAAAGACCTGAGTTCCAGCAGCAGAATGGAAAAACCCTGAAGTCCAGGCCGATGCTTGAGGTAGCTGTGGAGGGAGTGTTCAAAATAACTACTGACGCAGGCACCTTCTTGGTGCTGGAGAGTCCAAGGCATCTCCCTTCATTAGCTGCTCTAAGTATCAAGAATCAGAAACTTTTCTGTGGAATTGTGCAAGAGACCCTTTGAAGGTGATAATCTGGGATCAGTTTGCATAAACTGTCAAAAAATGGTCAAATAATAGGTAGGGGCTTTTCAGTAGGAAAAAGATGTGCTCAGAAGAGGAAGTGACTCATGGTTCAGGAGTTAATGGAGTATTTGGACTTTGGTACCACTGTCTTCCAAGGTATCTCTAAGCTTTGATGTGTGGGCTTCTGAGTCTACATTCTAAGAGGAAATACACTTCCTCTTTTGAAATCCTGGGTTAGTTTCTTTCCCATTATGTTGATAAGGAGCATCAGCCAAGGAATCTGTTCTGGGTTTCCATTCTGCGGAATTCCAGAGCATGCACTAGTAATAAGACAGTGGTTCTTAATGATCTTTTTCCCTTAACTTCCTTATATGTACTTGGGTGGTTCCTAAGGGAAAAGGAAGCACATGATCATGGGAATGATAGCCCAGAACAAAAGAAATCTTGTCTTACCACTGTGGTTTATGGGATAGATTGGGAGAAATCATCCTGTTTTCTCCATGGCCTGATTCCAGAAGAGACTGATCTAAAAATTATCGCGGCAGGGAACTCAGTGCGTTTTGCATTGATATTTAAACACAACCAGAATTGTCCTCAAGGCCCAGCCATTAAAGCGTTGTCTCTCTTGACCTTCCGGGTATCTTGTTAGAGAGCTTTTCACTGTGAGGAAGTGTGGAAATGGCTGTGTGTATGTGTGTAATCTATTAGGTTGGGGATAGGTTTTCTGTTAGCCAATATTAAAAGAGACCTGCAATAAAAAATTACCCTAATCTGATAGAAGGTTAAGTGTTTGTGTATGACTGTGTGTGTGAATGTGTGTTTTTGCCTGTATATATCTACACACAGATGAGAAATTATATTTGAAATTGTTGAAAAATCAAATTCAGATGAAAATGGCTTTCAGGCTTATTACCTAGAAATCTGTCTTAAAACCTGGGTATGTTCCTGAAGTCATTTCTCTGCTTATGCTAAATTAGTTACAATTATGAATGGGGGATATTCTACTGTACTTTTTAAAAAAGAAACTATTTTTTTGTTTGAAAATGAAACCAACATCCAAATCTATAGCAGAGTCTTTATTCTTTTCATAAATCTTTTTACCTTGGCTACAAATAGATGATGCTATGATTCTACTATATATTTTATATAAAATCTATCCAAATTAGGTTTTGGGCAAGTTTGTGTTGTTTAACCCTAAGTAATAATTGTTAATACTTTAAACAATAGTTCACTCCATTTGATCCTTTCTCTACAGATGTAATTCTGTTTTCAACACTCAGGAACTATTGCAAGGAACTTTCCCCAGATCAGATTATATTAATGCTGAAGTAAAAGTCATCCATGCCCAGTCACTATGATACCTTTTCTTTATTCCCACTGAAAGGCAGAACTCAGAACCTATTATTTTATGTCTGTAATCATGTACTTTGGCATCTTTTGGAGGAAAAGGGGCAGGATAACTCACTGGAGTGTGCAGTATTTTGCTAGAGCATTTCAAGGAATGGAATCTTTGCAGTATGAAATTATTAGATATAAACTAGCTTTAATGATGCTGAGGACTAGAAGGTTATTTGATGATGTTTCTCTCTTGGATGGAAAGCTGCTGGTTTACCCTCAACCCCCTTCAGTAGCATTACCATGAGTGAATTTGTATCCAATTCTTTTCTCTTGCCCTATTCCCTTCTAACTGAGGAAGCTCCAGATCCTGTATCTTGTTTGGCCCCAAACAGAAGCAGCTTCTGCTTTTGTCTTCCAGCAACAGCAGCAAGCCACTCAGTCTTTTCCACAGGAAATTAGGAGCCTACATTCCTTGAGTCAGGAGCTCATTTCTGAAAAATCCCCTTTCCTTGAACTTTTGGCCAGCAGAAATTAACTGATATGCATATTGATTCTGAAATTTTTTTCATGAGTTTTTTTAATTAATTTTTTTAATGACCAAAACTTGCAGGGCAGGGGATACTCAGAGGAGTGGTGATATTAAAATTCTCATTCTCTGTCTTTTCAGGTTGCCCATTCACATTCATTTGCTTATCATCTGACTGTCTCACTTTTTACCCAGAGCAGTAACAATCCAAACCATCTTCCTTCAGGGACTTCCCAGCTGGCACCCTGTGGGTGCTACACAGAATGCAATTTAATGGGTAATTCTCAGCCTGGTTCAAAATAAATTGAACCTTTGATCCTAGAAAGTATAGACTAAAGTGTGGGGTAAAGATTATGATTAGGGGAGGGTTGGAGACAAAAGCTGTAAATTACTATGGCTGATTTATTTCTACTATATACATATATATATTTTTTGCTTTTGTATATCCTATATAGGAAACTAAGCATTGTATTTTTTTTAACAAATCTGAGAAAGCACTATGAACTGCAGGTATTTGACTTTCAGAGTATATTTTGTATTAATATCTTCACATTATGTGAATACTGGAAGCTGCAGGTCTTTGCTAGGACGCAATAAATTTATATACTTTTTGAGGGGTTCTTCTGGGGGTGCTAATCAGGCCCCTGTTAAGTTCTGGGGGAGCCCTGGTGCTACTTGCTTAAAGTTTTTATTCAATTGTAAGTACCCTGATGCCTTTTGAACCTTGGGATCAGATCAAAAGAGTTTTGGAGATCAAGTACCAAGGAAAGAAGACAGTCTAGCTGCCTCAAGTGAGGGGCCCTTTGCATAACTCTTCTTCTCCCTCCCCCGAAGCTGGGTAGCCCCTGGGTTTGGGAGGAGAAATGTGAAGTCTCAGAATTTTATCTCCCTTAGAAGAGAGCCAGTAACTTATGTGCAAGGATGAAAGGTGGCAGCAGTAGCTTTGGGGAAAGGGAGGAGGGTATGGCACTTCTCCAATCCCGGAAACATTGCTTTTGAAAACTGCTGATAAAATACAGGCAGGTTATTACTTTTCTTTGGGAGACTGTGCTCTCTCTGATGCCTCTCTTGGCTCTACTCCGGGGGTACAGACCTCTTCTAGGAGGATGAGCAGACCAGCTTTGAGGTTGACCTTTTTTTTTTTCTGTCTGCTTTCCCAAACACCAGCCCCCAGGAAGACATTAAGCAGCCTTAAGCTTAAATTCCTACTCCCTCTTCCAGATTTGGCTCAATTGCCTTAGATTGAAGACTGAGAAAGGAAAAGAAGGGGAGTCCCTGGCTTCGTTACTCCCCTAGGTCTTTTCCACTCTGACTTCCCCAACCTAAAAAAGATTTCATTTGAGAGAGGAATTTTGTTCCATTTTCCCCTTCCTCATTATCAAACAGCCCCAATCTTCCTTGTCTCTGCTAAGGGAGTAGAGGTGTGGTGATCTGTCCCTCAACTCCCCTAAGTCCCAGCTCAGTATCAGAAAAAAACCATAACATACGGAGTTAGGCTGGGGCTGCAGGTAGTGAGGACTTTGGTGATACCTCTCCTGGGTTGTGTGTTTTCCTATATCTCGCCTTCAGGAATTACACTGTGCCTTTTCCACAGGGGAATGGGTTTCATCTGCCCAGTCCTTCACTTTCCCAGCAACTGCTCTTGAACAGTGTGGACAAGGACAGGTCTTCATATTTCTGATCATCCCTTTGTCCCAGTGACATCCCATATCCCTTACCTAGAGTCTAGGGCACAAAGACTTTGGGGAAAATAACGCTGAGATTGACCTGAGGAAACACCATCTACACACACCAGTGGCAGCTGCCCCAGAGCCTGCTGCTGCTTCCCAAGGATGTCATCCTCTATGGGGAAGGGGGCGGTGCTCCAATCTCTGGTGCCTAAAACAAGTTTTATTTCTCTCTCTTAACACTGGCAATAACCAGTCTCCATACCACTGTTGCCTTTTAAAACCTCTTAATTATCTCATGCTGTGTTTGTTGTTGGTTCCAACCCAGTTATCTCCAGGGCTGTATGGTTAAATACTTTTAAATGCTCTCTCATCTTGCTCTTTTCCCCCCCTCCCTCTTGTGTATGTTTGATGCTAATCTTGTCTTTTAAGTTTCTTCCTGCTCCTTTTGTATCTTCCTTTCTTGTCTCTCCTTCCCACCTTTTGTCTGCGGGTGTTTTGGGGCCGCTTTTTTTTTTTTTTTTTTTTTTTTTTTTTTTTTTTTTTTTTTTTTTTTTTTTTTTTTTTTTTTTTTTTTTTTTTTTTTTTTGCCTTTTGTACAAAGATTAGTTTCAATGTAGTCTGTAGCTCCTTTGTAAACCTATTAAAAAAGTTTTTTAATAAAAAGCCATGTCTCTGGTGTATTCAGAGGGTTGGGAATGGGAACTGTATGGGTATAATTTCATATTCTCAATCCAACAAAAGTTTCCAGCTACACAGTTATATTGTGCTCCCACACATGTTAATTAGTGCAGTTGCCTTACACTTAACTCCTAGGTAAATGGTTTTATGATTAGATCAGTGTGCCACAACTACGTAGAAATGTGGAAGACTAAGAGGAACGAGGGCAGCCCCAATGTTTTGTTTTGTTTTGAGACAGGGTCTCCCTTGCTCTGCTGCCTGGGCTAGAGTGCTATGGCCTCATCATAGCTCAATGCAACCTCAAACTCCTGGGCTCAAGTGAGCCTCGTGTCTCAGCCTCCTGAGTAGCTGGGAGTGCACCTGATTTGCATCCTCACGCCAGGCTGATTTTTTTTTTTTTTTTGTAGAGACAAGGTCTCACTCTTGCTCCTGACCTCAATCAATCCTCCTACCTCAGCCTCCCAAGGCTTATAGGATTATAGGCATGAGCCACTGCTCCGTCAGCCTAGCTCACAGCAATCTCAAACTCCTGGGCTCAAGCAATCCTGCCTCAGCCTCCTGAGTAGCTGGGACTACAGGCATGTGCCACCATGCCCAGCTAATTTTTTCTACATATATTTTTAGTTGTCCATCTAATTTCTATTTTTTTTTTTAGTAGAGACAGTGTCTCTCTCTTGCTCAGGCTCATCTTGAACTCCTGAGCTCAAATGATCCACCCACCTCAGGCTCCCAGAGTGCTAGGATTACAGGCATGAGCCACCATGCCCAGCCCCCAGTGTCTTTAATATGCTTTTTATTTTGGAATAATTTTTGATTTACAGAAAAGTTGTAAAGATAGTTTACAGCTGGGCACGGTGGTGTGTGCCTGTAGTCCCAGCTCCTTGGGAGGCTGGGCCAGGAGGATCTTGAGTCTAGGGGTTTAAAGTTGCAGTGAACTGTGATTGCACTGCTGCTCTCCAGCCTGGACAACAGAGTGAGACCCCATCTCTGAAAAAAAAATTGCTTTCCATATAATCCTTACCTCATTTCCCTTATTGTTAACATATTACCATGGTACATTGTCAAAACTAAGAAACTGACATTGATATATTATGTCAGCTATCCTCCAGACCATGGGTTTCACTAGTTTTTCCATTGATGTCCTCTTTCTGTTCCAGGATGCATCCATATAATCCTTACCTCATTTCCCTTATTGTTAACATATTACCATGGTACATTGTCAAAACTAAGAAACTGACATTGGTATATTATGTCAGCTATCCTCCAGACCATGGGTTTCGCTAGTTTTTCCATTGATGTCCTCTTTCTGTTCCAGGATGCATTCCGGGGTACCTCATCACACTTGTCTTCCCAGTCTCCTGTGTGACAGTTTCTGAGTCTTTCCCTTTTTTTCACGACCCTGACAGTCTTTGTAATCGTTGGCCAGGTGTCCTGTAAAATATACTCCAGTCTAGGTTTGTCTGATGTTTTGTTCATTGTTACACTTAGTTTATGGGTTTTTGGAAAGACTACCACAGAGGGGAAATACCCTTCTCGTCACATGCCATCAGGGGGTATGTGATATCCACATAACATTACCAATAATAACATTTATCACTTTGTTAAGTTAATGTTTGCCAGGTTTATCCACTGTAAAGTTACTATTTTTCTCCTTCCCCATTCTTTGGAAGTGAATCAGTAAGTCTAGCTCACCCTCAATGGGGTTGGTGGGAATTAAGCTTCACCTCCTAGAGGGGGTAGTATTTACATCTATTATCTGGCATTCTATAAGGAAGTTATGTCTCTTCTCCACCATTTATTTAATCCATTTTGGTATGTATTCATTTATGTTATTGTTTACTTGGGTTATAATCCAATACTACATTATTTTGTTGCTCAAATTATCCCAGCTTTGGGTCATTGGGAACTCTTTCAGATTGGGTCCTATGTCCTTTTGATATGTGCACCTTTTTTTTTTTTTTTTTTGAGGACTTTCTTGTTATCTGATACACAAGATGCTTCAGGCTCATCTGTATTTTCCCTGTCCTAGCCCTAGAATCATCTATTTCTCTAAGGAGCCTTGGGTCCTTTTATTGGAGAATGGTATTTAGAAACCAAGATCTAGCCCCAACATATTTTACATTTTGTTAATACCAGCGTATATCTAACATTAAACCTGGTCTGTGATGACTTCTGAAATCAAAGTTACTCAGTCTCCCAATTTTCCATCAGACTATGGTTTCACTTCCTTTTCTACATAAGAAATCTTTGGTCAGTTTATGCTATTTTTACCACATTCTTAATTACTTTGCTCACTTAACTACCTGTGTCTGCTTTGTCAATCACTCAGCCATGGGTAATCTCAGCTGTTTTATTTCCTTATTTAGCCATTATTAACATAACATTTTAACATTTGACTTTATTGGGGTTTTTTGTTCCAGGGTGTGTTTTTGTTTTTGCAACCTAAAATGAGTCCTTAATAGTTGTGTCATGTATTCATTTAATAAACATTCATTGAGCCTTTACTATGTACTGGGTACAAAATAGGTTGAAGGTAAAAAATAAAATAAGCTGGGTGAGGTGGCTCACGCCTGTAATCCTAACACTTTGGAGCCAGGGCGGGAGGATTGCTTGAGGCCAGGAGTTCCAGACCAGCCTAAGCAAGGATCGAGACCCCCGTCTCTACAAAAAAATGGAAAGATTAGTCAGGCACAGTGGTGGTACGTGCCTGTAGTCCCAGCGTACCTGTAGTCCCGGCTACTTGGGAGGCTGAGGCAGGAGGATCACTTGAGCCCAGGAGTTTGAGGTTGCAGTGAGCTATGATGATGCCACTGTACTCCAACCAGGGTGACAGAGACCTTGTCTCAAAAAAAAGAAAAAAAGGTAAAATAAGACAAATGCTGCCACCGAGGACTTTATAGTTTGACAAGTAAGACAGATATCATTAATTGCAAGTTTCCCAATCCTGACCTTATCTTGAGCAGGTAATTTGCATTTTTTTTTTTTTCTTTTTTGGTGACAGAGTCTCGCTGTGTTGCCCTGGCTAGAGTGCAGTGGTGTCATCACAGTTCACTGCAACCTCTAATTCCTGGGTTCAAGCGATCCTCCTGCCCCAGCCTCTCAAGTAGCTGGGACTACAGGCGTGTGCTGCTACGCCTGGCTAATTTTTTCTACTTTTTAGTAGAAACAGGGTCTCAATCTTGCTTAGGCTAGTCTTGAATTCCTGAGCTCAAGTGATCCGCCCGCCTCGGCCTCCCAGAGTGCTAGGATTACAGGCGTGAGCCACCGCGCCCGGCAGTAAATATGCCTCTTGGTTCATGGAAAGAATGGAAGCATGAATTTTCTCAAAATTCCTTCTCTCCATACAAACATCTATTTTCCACCAATGTACCCCCTTTGTTTTTTCTAGGAGAGGAACATTTTTTCTTTGCAAGCCCAATCCTGCTACTTGTGCTCTCAAACTGTTTCTTTGACTTCTTTTTGTTCTTTATTTTGACGATATTTTCTCCTTTCATCTTCAGTCTCTCTTGGTTTCCTTTTGTCAGCCTATAAGCATGTTTAAGTTGCCCCCCTCCCCCATTTTGAAACACCTCTGCTTCCTCTTCAAGCTACTGATCTAGTTTTTTCCATTTCCAAAGTTAGTGAAAGTAGTTTACACTCATTTTTCTCTTCCTTTATTCACCTGTCAGTCTACTTCGTTCCGCACCCATCATTTACCAGAATTTTTCTCATTGATATCAGCCACCTGGTGGCCAACTCCAGTGATCTTTCAGTCATTAACCTCTTGGACCTCTCTGCTACAGTACACTGCTGTTGACCACCACATCTGAAAAGTTGTCAAGAGTTTGACACTGCTATTCTCCTCGTTCTTCAAACCTTCCTATTCTTTTTAGTCTCCTTCATAATCACTTTTTTTTGAGACAAGAGTCTTACTCTGTTGCCTTGGCTAGAGTGCTGTGGCGTCAGCCTAGCTCGCAGCAACCTCAAACTCCTGGGCTCAAGCAATCCTTCTGCCTCAGCCTCCCGAGTAGCTGGGACTACAGGCATGACCCACCATGCCTGGCTAATTTTATATATATATATATCTTTAGTTGTCCAGCTAATTTCTTTCTGTTTTTTTAGTAGAGACGGGGTCTCGCTCTTGCTCAGGCTGGTCTCAAACTCCTGAGCTCAAACAATCCGCCAGCCTCAGCCTCCCAGAGTGCTAGGATTACAGGCCTGAGCCACCACGCCCGGCCCATAATCACTTCTTTCTCTGTCCCTCAAATGTTTCGTTTTGTTTTAATTTGTGAAGAATAGAAGTTTATCGGCTCACAGTTCCAGAAGCGGAGAAGTCCAAGACCAAGGGGCGTTCTTGCTGCATCATAACATGTTGAAAGGGCAAGGGAGCACATGAGACAGAGCCTGTCCCTTAAATGTTGATGTTCCCTGTCTTTTTTTTTTTTTTTTTTTTTTTGAGACAGAGTCTCACTCTCTTGCCTGGGGCGAGTGCCATGGCATCAGCCTAGCTCACAGCAACCTCAAACTCCTGGGCTCGAGCAATCCTACTCTCTCAGCCTCCCGAGTAGCTGGGACTACAGGCATGCGCCACCATGCCTGGCTAATTTTTTCTATATATATTTTTAGTTGTCCGATTAATTTCTTTCTATTTTTGGTAGAGACGGGGTCTCACTCTTGCTCAGGCTGGTCTCGAACTCCTGAGCTCAGGGCGATCCGCCCACCTCGGCCTCCCAGAGTGCTAGGATTACAGGCGTGAGCCACCGCGCCCGGCTGATGTTCCCTGTCTTGCTTTTCCTTTCCTTACTCTACCTTTCTGCCCCCTAAACGAGTCCCATTCACTTTATAGCTATTACATACATGTTGGTGACTCCCAAATCTTAAGCCTTAACTTTTCTCTCAACCTGAAAGCCTGCTTGCTGGACATTTTCATCTGGATGACCTACAGATGAACTCAATATATTAGAAGGGGAAATAATCCTTTGTGTTCCATGTAAAGAAGATTAGTAAGATTACCTACCTCATAACCACTTATACTTGAAACCTCAGAATCTTCTTTTGGATCTCCCTTTCACCTACCAGCACTCACTTGATTACCAATTCTGTCAAAATTACCTGTACAGTATATATCAAATTTTCTCTTTTTTATTTTTGTTTCCACTGTCCCAGTACTCACTTTGGTTACTGCTTAGGTCTTGTAACGAACTCATCTCCTGGAACCCCAGTCACCCATCTTCCATGTTGCCACCAGGCCCCTTCCTAAAATTGATTTTAGGAAAAGTCTAAAATGTTGATACAGAATTGAAAACCTTCACAATCTGGTTCCAGTCTAGGGTGATTTTCTGCCTCATATCTCATAGTGCTTTCCTTCTCACTTCCTCCACCCCCAACACACAAACTATGTTTACATCTCTGTGCCTTTACTTTTGCTATTCCCTTTGCTTAGAACAGCTACCCTCCTCTCGTTATCATCGTGATTATGTTTGAGATGATTTAAATATCCTCTTCTCTGTGAAACACTCTGGGCACGTTTCTTCCCTTGTCTTCTGTACCCTAGGCAGAATTAGCTTACTTGATCTTTATGCTTGTATAGGTCCTTGCTCATACCCCTAGTATGAAACATAATTTTCTGGATGCTTGTTGATATATCTGCCTGCCTTTCTATACTATGAATTCCTGAAGGGCAGTAATCACACTTCTATCTTTGAAGGCCCAGCACCTAATGAAATACCTTTTTTAGATTGGGACCTAATAGATATCTAGTGAATTGAAACAATTCACTTTAGCCCTGTAGTCAGAGGGATCAAAAGTAAATTATTGGGCCACTGCTGATTTGAATTTGGGGGCCCTAATGAAGCTCTCTGTGTATGTGGAATTCAGGGAGCCTTTACTCCTATGCTGTGGTCCTTTTTCGGGACCTTCCTAATCCCTCAGCTCTCAGATTCTTACCTGTTCTATCACCATCTCAACTTTAAAACCCAACTGCCCAGAGCAGGTATAGTTCCCACAAACCTGGCTGGAATGTTTCTATCTTTGAAAGGAGTAAGTTATCCAAGGCTTTGTGTGAGGTGACTGCCTTTCTGCCTGATCCTTACCCTGCTTCCAATCTGGAGGATATAGTCTCATTAGACACTCCAGACCCAAGAAGCGATTTGACCTTTAATCCTCATCCCTGCCCCCTACCATCACCCCAGACTGATCTGAGAGCTAGTCAAGGAAGATAGCTGAAACTAAGTACAACATTCCACCTCACTGGCAGGGCCCTGCAGACTCCTAGAAGGGCCCAAGGAAGGATGAACAGTTGTTTGTAGCCCTGGTCTTCCTCCAGGTGCTGTTTGACAACTATTGGAGCATTTACTATCTCCTCCTTTCACACAGGCTCCCCAGAAGAAAGGCCCCAGAATCAGAGTCAGTACCAGACTGTCATCCCTGGTCTAAGCCAGATCATTCCAAATGAGAAGGGGTTTCCAGGCAGCCACTAGGGGGACAGAAAGGAAAACAGGGAACAAGTCCCCTTTGACTCTAATTCTCATGAAAGCCATCTGCTCACAGGTGTGGAAACGATTACCTATTACTGTTGTTTCTTACTCTAGGAAAAAGTCTGGTGGAGTTGGACTCCTGTGTCTGTTGTAGCACAAGCCATAAACCTCTTCTTCTATCTCCATGCTGAAATTCCCTCTACACACCCTGTGCCCTCCCTTCGTATTTTATAGTCCCTGCAGCTTAATACATATAGGAGGTGTTCTTTGTATAATATATTAGTCATCAAAGGAGGTGCTTTCTGCCCCCTCATCACAGCCAGGAGCTTCTCCTATGTGTGCTGACCTCTGGTGGTGATCGTTTGAACTGTACCCCCCTCTCTAACAGCTATGGCAGGCTGGCAGGTAATGGTGCATATATTCTCAACAATCCAAATTCAAATATTCAAATATTGTATTAAATAGAAACCTTTTTTCATTGCTAAATTTTGTATTTGTTTTCAGGAAGCATGGTATAATACAAAGAACAGAGCAGGGGTGTCGAAGTCAGAATCGCCTAGATTCAAATCCCAGCTCTGCTATTTTCTAGCAGAGTGACCTTGAGCAACTTACCTAAGCTCAATTTTCTTACCCATCAAGTGGAGATAACAATAAATATCTCAGTGGGAGAATTAGAGGAGATGATTGTAAAACGCATAACCCTAGCTGTGCCTCAGGACATAGTAGGTGCTCGATGTTAGGGCGGCCTTAAATCTCCTGATTTTTTAATAACAGCTAAAGATCAATCTTGAGCTCTCCCTACTCTCTGGTTGTTTCTCTCCAAGCTAGCAAATGTGTGAATAAATGTGATTTTTTTTTTTTATTTTTTGAGACAGAGTCTTACTCTGTTGCCCTGGTTAGAGTGCCGTGGTGTCAGCCTAGCTCACAGCAATCTCAAACTCCTGGGCTCAAGTGATCCTCCAACCTCAGCCTCCTAGAGTGCTAGGTGATTTTTTTTTCAATTGTGGCAAAATACACATAGCAAAATTTGCCATTGTAAACATTATCAATATGATTTTTTTTTTTTTTTTTGAAACAGAGTTTCACTCTGTTGCCTGGGCTAGAGTGCCGTGGCGTCAGCTTAGCTCACAGTAACCTCAAACTTCTGGGCTCAAGCGATTCTCTTGCCTCAGCCTCCCAGTAGCTGGGTCTACAGGCGTGTGCCACCATGCCTGGCAAGTTTTTTCTATTTTTAGTAGAGATGGGGTCTCATTCTTGCTCAGGCTGGTCTCAAACTCCTGAGCTCAAATGATCCTCCCGCCTCAGCCTCCCAGAGTGCTAGGATTACAGGCGGGAGCCACCATGCCCGGCCTATGATATTTTTTTAACTGAAATTTTACATACTTTCTGATTCTTGAATTTGGAAAACAAAGTCAACTCTAGTGTGGGCTGTGAAGCCTCCCTCTGCCTGCAGAGCTGCAGTTCTAAGCCCTGAATATATGGATTACAAGAGATCCTGGGCAAAGCTGAATGGCTCTAAGCATTTGGTTTCCAGCCTAATAAGGGCAGACAGAGTCCAGCACCTTCTTCCAAGGTCAGCAAAGGGCAGAGATTTGAAGTTAGGCATCACTGGGTTCTCAGCTGGGCCTCTAAGGCCCCCTCCTCCCATTACACAGGGAAAAGAGGAGGTGGCTGAAGAGAGGAGGATATGAGATTGGTTCTCTGCTCCTCCCTTTCTTTCCCTGCCTTCTCCACACCTCCCTCTCCCCCACAGCAGCCTTCTCCCCCACAGAGACTGGGATAGGATGAGGGGGGCGGAGTTGGGGACTAAGGGATTGGAAGCCCATGATGCCCTGTATTTGAAGAAAGCTCTGGCCAGGGACAGCTGTGCTGGCTCATGCTCTCCTCCTCCTGCTGCCATCCTTCAGCAGGATGCTGGGGTCTCTGGGGCTTTGGGCACTACTTCCCGCAGCCGTGCAAGGTAAGTATCTACAGGGAGGGGCAGGGTCTTTCCACCCACCCAGTGAGGGAAAGGGCACTTGAAGCAACAGTCACCCCTTTGGCAGAGTGGTGAGTGATCTGGGTGGGTGAGGGTGAAAGGTAGAGCCATGTGTCCCCAAGGTGGGGGTCAGGTTCCAGGCCTCTGGTGACCGTGTTTCCTCCTGTAGCTTTATCACACTGACACTGGGAAATGAAATATGTTTTGTCCACTCTTTTGGCCACTGTTTTTGCCTCTGCATTCACTCCCATCTTGAGTCCTCCCTTTTCCCTATCCTGGGCCTCAGCACCTCCAAACAGGCGGACCTGTGTGTTCTTTGAGGCCCCCGCAGTGCGGGGAAGCACAAAGACACTGGGAGAACTGCTAGATGCAGGACCAGGGCCCCCCAGGGTTATCCGCTGCCTCTACAGCCACTGCTGCTTTGGGATCTGGAACCTGACCCAAGACCAGGCACAGGTGGAGATGCAAGGTGAATGGCAACGTATATGGCAGGTGATAGCTAGGGTGGGAGACATGCACGTGCTGCGGTGTGGGTGGCAGCCAAGGGGGAAGGGGAGAAATGGAATGTGTGGAGGGAAAGAAAAGACCATGGGAGTTGGAAATGATGCCCCTGATAGAGAAGGGATTTATGTTCTCTGTTCCCAGACCCCACTGCACTCTCTACCCAACTCCTTCTGTCTCCCCTCTTCCCCTAATCCCACCCCATCAGGATGCCGAGACAGTGATGAGCCAGGCTGTGAGTCCCTCCACTGTGACCCAAGCCCCCGAGCCCACCCCAGCCCCGGCTCCACTCTCTTCACCTGCTCCTGTGGCACTGACTTCTGCAATGCCAATTACAGCCATCTGCCTCCTCCAGGGAGCCCTGGGACTCCTGGCTCCCAGGGTCCCCAGGCCTCCCCAGGTAGCCACCCGGGATACTGAGCCCAGTGGGGGCTGGGGCCCAGGTTAGGAGGAGAGGTAGAACCAGGGCAGTTCTCACCCTACTCCCACCCCAAGCTTCCCTCCTCCTGGCCTTGGGAAGTTAGTTACCCTGGTGACCGGGAGATAAGGGGGCTTGTGACCAGGGTGGGGGTGGGTTAAGAAGCAAGTTCTCTGAGGAGGAGAAGAGCAGCAGAGAGCGGGTTTGGGGCAGGGATCACCAGCCTGAGTTCTTGCCTTGATGTCCAGGTGAGTCCATCTGGATGGCACTGGTGCTGCTGGGGCTGTTCCTCCTCCTGCTGTTGTTGCTAGGCAGCATCATCTTGGGTACTAATCTGCCCCATCCCTCCTGTGTGACCCCAAGACACTGCCCAAAGCTCTGATCCCTCTCCTGGCACTCCTGACTCCATGGTCCTGGGATCTCTATAACCTGACTCCCATTACCTCTCACAAAGCTCCCTTCTCACAAAGTCCCCTTCCTTGTCCCCATGCGTGTACACCTTGACCCTAAGGCTCTTCTCTGTCCCAGCTCTGCTACAGCGAAAGGCCTGCAGAGTGCAAGGTGGGCCAGAGCCAGAGCCAGACGCAGGCAGGGACTGGAGTGAGGAGCTGCCGGAGCTACCCGAGCTGTGCTTCTCTCAGGTGCCCTAGGGAGGGAGAGAAGGGCTCCTCTGGGCACTCTTGGAGGTTGTGCTGGGGTATCTCTGGTGTATCTCAAAAGCCTGCACCCAGCACAGTGTCCCCACCAGGTAATCCGGGAAGGAGGTCACACAGTGGTGTGGGCTGGGCGGCTGCGAGGTGAGCTGGTAGCCATCAAGGCCTTCCCCGCAAGGGCTGTGGCCCAGTTCCGAGCTGAGAGAGCATTGTATGAACTGCCAGGCCTACAGCACGACCACGTTGTCCGCTTTATCACCGCCAGCCGTGGGGGCCCTAGCCCCCTGCCTTCAGGTCCCCTCCTGGTACTGGAACTGCATCCCAAGGTGAGGACCAAGGGATGTATGTGTGTGTATGCCTGTGTGTGTGTATGGGGTGGGGGCTTCTGCTTTAGATTTTCTCTTCTCTAAAACATTAAAAACGATTTTATTCTTTCTTTTTATTACATAAGCCATACATGTTAATATTTTTAACACATAAAATATAAATAAGGAAGAAATGAAAAGAATTCATATTCCCAACCTTAAAGAATACCTCCAGGCATAGCCCTCCGAACTCATTCATATGTTCATTTGACAAGTATTTATGAATTATATGTCAGGCACTGTGCTAGATGCCTTTACAGATTTTATAGACTAACGAACGGGGAGACAGAAATGGATCAAGTAAACGCAAAAATAAGTGTCAAATGTCAAGTGTGCTAAGTGCTGAAAGAGAGGGGCCACAGTACTATGAGAGAGAATAGTAAGATGTGACTTGAGGGGGAGCACAATGAGCAATAAGGAAGAAGAGGAAGAGGCAGGCAGAGGCCAGACCACACAGGCCTTATGGGCATGCTAAAGATTTGGGACTGTTTTTGGTTGCTATACCATTTCCCTTCTACTTTATGCTAGACATTGCACTAGGCGCTTTAAACACATTTCCGTATTTAACCTTCACAAACATCAGGAAAGATTTTAGAATTCCAGGAAGAAAAAATAAAAACATAAACACACTATGAGGTAGGAATTATTATCCACATGGGGCTCAGAAAAGGAAAGTCATTTGCTAGGATCTGCGTGACTCTGGAGGTCGGCTCCTCATCATTGTGTCTGTTGCCTCCTGTTCACCCTCCATCAGGACTTTGTGTCTGTCCATGCAACGCAGAGCTCCCCACAGCTCACCCCTTCGCTTCATTGTATGTAGTTCAGCCTCTTCGACTTCTTTCCGTGCCCAGTGCAGTGGCCCCTCCCTGTACTTCATCAGTACCTATAGCTCCTCCACCTCTGAAATCTTAACTTCTGGGAAGTCCCCTCTTTGACCATGTAGCTCCTGGCGCAGCCCAAAAAAACCACTGTTTTTTTTTTTTTGAAACAGAGTCTTGCTCTGTTGCCCAGGCTAGAGTGCCGGGCATCAGCCTACCTCACAGCAACCTCAAACTCCTGGGCTCAAGCGATCCTCCTGCCTCAGCCTCCCAAGTAGCTGGGACTACAGACATGTGCCACCATGCCCAGCTAATTTTTTATATACATATTTTTAGTTGTTCAGCTAATTTCTTTCTATTTTTTTACTAGAGACGGGGTCTTGCTCTTGCTCAGGCTGGTCTCGAACTTCTGAGCTCAAACAATCCACCCACCTCGGCCTCCCAGAGTGCTAGGATTACAGGCATGAGCCACCGTGCCGAGCCAAAAACCACTGTTTTTGTTTGTTTAACTTTCTCTGACTTCCCACGCAGAGTTAGTCGTTCTTGCTTTATGCCCCATGGCACCTGGTTCATTTTCCTATCATGAGGTTTACTGCATCCTGTGTTTATCATTTTCTCTTATCTGTCCCTGAGCCATCTTAGTGTCTGAGCACAATGGCTGGTACACTGAAGGTCCTCAATAAACTGTTGAATGAGGCACTGTGTTACTCCTTTCCCTCCAATTCCACTTGCTCCCCACCTGCTGCTTTGCTGTCCACTGGCTCTACCCATCAATATCTACACAGGCCTGACACCTCAGGCAAGGTGGTGCATGAGAGATGCCCCTAGCTAGCTTGCCCTGCCTTCTGTTTCTGTCTTTGCCCCACGTCTTCAGAGTCAGTATAAGGTGGTGGTCAATAGCAAGTGACCCTTGAGTCAGACTGCTTAGATTCAAGCTCCAAGATTCTCTCTCACCAACTGACTTCAAGCAAGTTTACTTAGCTCTCTCTAAAGCTCCTCATCTGTAAAATGGGAGTGATAGGAGTATCTGTCTCCTGGGGTTGTCAGGAAGATTACAGGGGCCACATGCACAGGGCCTGGACCACAGTAAATGCTCAGTACATTTGACCTAGAGTTACTATTTTCATGTCAATCTGACTGATGCACATTTTCACTCTTCTACGGCATGTTCTTTTTTTTTTTCTCCTGAGACACAGTCTCTGCTCTGTTGCCCTGGGTTAAGTGCAATGGTGTCATTGTTGCTCACTGCAACCTCAAACTCCTGGGCTCAAGCAATCCTCCTGTCTCAGCCTCCCAAGTAGCTGGGACTACAGGCCTGTGCCACAATGCCTGGCTAATTTTTCTATTTTTAGTGGAGACTGGGTCTCACTCTTGCTCAGGCTGGTATCGAATCCCTGAACTCAAGTGATCCTCCCGCCTTGGCCTCCCAGAGTGCTAGGATTACAAGTGTGAGCCACCACACCCAGCCCCCTGCCTGTTGTCTTGTCCTGGATCTGTCAGTGTGTCTGTCTGCTGGGGAGATGCAAGGAGAAGCCTGTCAATTGATTCTGCTCCCTGAGATCAGCTCTCTGCTCCCTGGATCAGCCACCTCCAGCTTTGTGTGCCACCCTGTTCTCTCTGCTTTTCCCCAGGGCTCCCTGTGCCACTACTTGACCCAGCACACAAATGACTGGGGGAGCTCCTTGCGGATGGCACTGTCCCTGGCCCAGGGCCTGGCATTTCTCCATGAGGAGCGCTGGCAGGATGGTGGGTGAGATGGGTGCAGGAAGCCAGGGGAGTCAGCAGCCATGCTGCTATGCTTCTGATTGTCCCTTAGCTTGGATGGGAAGGATTAGGTCAAAAAGAGGGGAAGAAGATCCACATCCCTTCAACCTTGGATTCTCCCACAGGCCAATATAAACCAGGTATTGCCCACCGAGATCTGAGCAGCCAGAATGTGCTCATTCGGGAAGATGGGTCATGTGCCATTGGAGACCTGGGTCTTGCCTTGGTGCTCCCTGGCCTGACCCAGCCCTCTGCCTGGGCCCCTACTCAACCGCAAAGCCCAGCTGCCATCATGGAGGTAAGTACTCTGGAGAGGGTGAGGCCCAGGATGATGGTGGTGCTGCTGATGGAGGTGTAACCATTGCTGTGGCAACAGTACAGAAGTACCTAGAGCATTCGGGACATTGCTGAGTCTATTGGTCGGGGGGTGTTGCATGGACCAGTGCTGCAATGAGGGTTGCCACAGAGATGATTCTTGGTCCCTCACACTTTGATCTTCAGGCTGGCACTCAGAGGTACATGGCGCCAGAGCTCTTGGACAAGACTCTAGACCTACAGGACTGGGGCACGGCCCTCCGGCGAGCTGATATTTACTCTCTGGCTCTGCTCCTATGGGAGATCCTGAGCCGCTGTACAGATTTGAGGCCTGGTAAGGACAGATGGAACGGTGCCCTCCCCTGGTGCCCTACCCACCCATTCTAGGCTCACCTACCACTTGACCTGGTCCCCAGAAAGCTCTGATCTTCTCCCCATTGGCCGCTGTACAAGGGAAGCACCCCCAGGGCTAACTGACACCTATCCCCCATACATTTCCCCAGACAGCAGACCACCACCCTTCCAACTGGCCTACGAGGCAGAACTGGGCAGTAACCCCACCACCTGTGAGCTATGGGCCTTGGCAGTGGAGGAGAGGAGGCGTCCCTACATCCCATCCACCTGGTGCTGCTTTGTCACAGTAAGAGGTCCAGGCTGGGGCTGGGGACCTGGAGAGTGGGGGCTGCATGGGCTTCAAGGATTTCCCTGCCAGGGTCAGTCCATCTACTTCTATCTCCTCTCATTCTTCCACCACTCCTTGGTTCATGTTTAGCTGGAAGTGGGCAAACTTTCTCTGGCCCTCAGTCCATTCTTTTCCACACTAGGTCTCCACAGCCCATTCCATCCATCTGGGACACACACCTTCCTCCTGTTCAGCCTTGCCCAGTCTGTCTCTATCCTCTTCACCATCAGTTAGTCCTATTCCTCAGTCCTCTTCTCCAGGAAGCCCTCCCTGGCTTTGCTCCTGCCCTGAGCTTTGCCCTCAAGATGGTGCCTCTCCTGGCACAGTGGAGCCCAAAATTCAGTCCAATAACTCCTTGTTCTGTCTTACACGTCCATGTTTCTGCTGCGACCCAATAAAAGCCAGTTCTAGGTGTAAAAGCCTAAAGCAGTAGCCTCATAGTGAAGGTTCAGGGGTCTGCTCTAATAATTTCCTGACAGAATTTCTCCTGCTTTTCTGTTGCTACCTGGTCTGAAATTTCCACTGTGTCTGTTGGGTTAAATAACAGAAACTAGGCATTGTTTACTGAAGACCCTGGTTGCCTGAGAGGAAGAAGAGTAATTTCCCATCAGCATGTTAAGCTGTCAGAGGAAAAGGTGGACTGTATGGAAGGCACCCAGAGAGCCTGCCTCATAAAGAACAAGACTCAGGGCTGGATTTCAGTGAGGGGGAAGGGAGAAAGGCTGCAGGAAGGATCAGAAGTAGAGTGTTGAAAACAAGAGAGTGATGGCCATTGAAGATGCCTTTTAACCCTGGGGGCCGCTAAAGATTCTGGGGTCAAACCCGCTTTCTGGTTATTCCTCCCAGGACCCTGGTGGGCTGAGAGAACTCCTAGAGGACTGCTGGGATGCAGACCCAGAAGCGCGGTTGACAGCTGAGTGTGTACAACAGCGCCTGGCTGTCCTGGCCCATCCTCAGGAGGCCCACTCCTTCCCAGAGGGCTGTCCACACAGCTGCCCACCTCTCTGCCCAGAAGACTGTACTTCAACTCCTGCTCCCGCCATCCACCCCTGTGGGCCTTAGTTGAGTGCGTGCCACTTCAGTGTTCAGCAAGGCCCTTGCTGCAGGAATCCTCAACTTGCCTGTACCCTTTTTATGTGTAAATATGCAGTTCATGTGTAATCTATGTGCATGCAAGCATAAATATGGTGATCATACACCTGTCTGGTCTGCCTCACCACTGCCTTTCCCACTTGCTGAATCCTTGGATCCTTCTGTGGGCATCCAGTCCACAGCACTTCTGACCAGTGACCAGGGATAGGTGTGCACAGGAAAGAGAATAAAGTCAGCTTTCCTGACTTGCGTTCTTAGGCATTCCTCATTTCCTGTGATCCTGGGACCCTCTTTTCTCTCTTTTCCTTCTCCTCTACCAACATTCATTCTTAAATGGTGGGATCTCATGCTGGGCACTGGGGAAAGAAGGGTGAACGCAATGACATCACTGCCCTGAGGTGTTCAGAGACCTGTAACTCACATTGTTGGGGTCCTTTACAGTGTCCTGGGGGTAACAGCAGAGGCTTGAGCAGGAAGGCTTCACAGAACACAGGATGCTTGAGCTGGGTCTTGACTAAGCAGGAGTTTCCCAGGAGTACTGGGAGCAGCAGAGCATTTCCGGCCCAGCAAGGCATGGTAGCATGCGGTACAAGAAGTAACTACAAGTAATCTGGATAGCAAAGTCTAGAGTGTGTCGTGGGGAGAGGAGAGAAGACATGGAGAACTGTAGGCAATGCCTTTGACCCCTGCCGAGAAGTTCTTCCTCCATTTCATATGTGTGTGTGTGTGTGTGTGTGTGTGTGTGTATGTGTTTTCTTTACTGGCTGGGTGGCCCTCAGGGTCAGCCCAGTTGCAGGTGCTTGGTTTATAGCCCTAGTTCAA
>RJWJ010026619.1:0-22867 GCA_004363605.1 Indri indri | reverse complement strand
TAATACTTCTTGTATTAACCTGGATGGAATTGGAGTCCATTCTTCAAAGCGAAGTATCACAAGAATGCTTCTTCATTCTTTATGAGTTTATGGCAGTCCTGGATTTAGTAGAGTGCTGCTTCACACAATAAGCTTAGACATGTTAAGCAGTGACAAACTATCGCTGTGAGAAGGATATAAAAACTCTAGCCAGTGTGCTATACTGATGTATCTGATATTTCCGAGAGAAAATAAATCTTAGTCCTATGTTGTGCCAGATCCTCTAACTAATTATAGCAAATAATAATAAACCAGTGTTTACATATAATACTTGTTTTTGGAAAGCCAGGTACACCTACAAATCTAATGACACTCTCTCTCACTCCTTTTACTGAGCAGGCATTTTTGGATGGGCCCTGAAACACATTTCCTGCTTTTCTGTTAAAACAAACATTAATGTCATTCCTGTGAGTCTTTTCTTTTTCCCTGATAAGGCTTATCTCTTGCTCCTCTTCATTAGGATCTTGGTGTGCTTTTCGTGAAAATGCCTGTTTTAGTCTGAAATGCAGTCCCCAGCACAACAGGCGCCCCATGGTCTCTCCTGCACAGTCTCAGCAAATCTCTCTTCTCTCTGATCCCACCCGTATCCTTATGAGCAACCCCTCCCTCCAAATAGCACTAGAGGGGGAAAAAGGAAACTAAAGAGATTCACTTGAAACGCCTGCAGGTTTTGCAATAACGCTTAATGTTCTAAGTTTCAACTTTGGCATGCACAGGCACCCTGGATTTACAGGTCTCAGATAATTACAGTTCTAAGCAGCTGAAGTATATCTCACTCTGTTTTTCCTGCTGTTATATTAGAATATCCTGGCTAAATTAAATTAATAGAAGACCTAGTGCCCTTGTCTAACTCTCTGTTTTAAGGGAATAGGAGCAAGGGAAACTCATTGGGTACCAATTGAGGGGACTTCTGGCTCTGTGAACTGTGACCTTAGGCAATTCACTTCAATTCCTCTTGAGTTCCTTTATTTATAAAATAGAGATAACAGTATCTGTCCTGCTCACCTCAGAGAGTTGTAGCCAAGTTCCCACATAATAACGTTTGTGTTCACAAAGCCACATACACCTTTATAGTCATCTTATTTCTGACTTCCAACTTCCCTGTCATAGAAGAGACAAAATTGCCTACCTCTTCCTATCAACTAGCATCTAGAAGAAATTAAAGAGTAAACATATTATCATAATCATCAAACTTGTCTGTTGCTTCCTTATATTTTTAAGACACTGTCCACTTGCCAAGTGAAAAGTAGTTCCTTGAGAAGACATTACGATTCCAGTATATAATTATGATTTACTGGCAAGATTTTTAAAAGAAGACATTAACTACTGCCTGCCTTGGCCCACCTCTGAGCTTATCTTTCTTGTTCATTAATCACCATATTGAAGTGCAATTTATTTATTTTTCATTTACCTCTGCTGTGCCCAAATTCTTCATCTTTGTGTTTTACCCTTTGATATCTTTTTCTGCCTTCTTAGTATGAGTTGATGTCTAGACAGATAACAGTTATTAAAAGTTTGGAAAATGATTGTTGTCCTAGGTAAGCTGTTATAGAGTTTATTTAGGAGTAAACATTTTCTGTGTAAGTTTTAAAACATAATTCATTTGTCATGAATGAATTGAGTTCTTGGTGAAAATGTCACTTGAAAAAATGGACATATGGGGTATTAAAATGTCATGAATGGCTGGAGTCTTGCTGGAGAGGGTGCAGAGCAAACCTTTGTTCACCCTAAAATGGTGATAACCAGTTGTCAAGAGATGTTTATTGATTGATAATATTAATGATGTACTATGGTCAAAGCAGTAGGGGTGGCTTAAATTATTTTAAAATTGATATGCCCAGTCCCTCTCCTAAAGAAATTGACTATAGATGGCCTTTATCTTCCAACTTTGACATTTCTTGATTCTATCATGTTTTATTCAGAAACTACTATTGCCAACCAGCAAATTTTATGTGCTTATTTAATTTAGAAAGTTATGCATCAGGCCGGGCGCGGTGGCTCACGCCTGTAATCCTAGCACTCTGGGAGGCCGAGGCGGGCGGATCGTCCTGAGCTCGGGAGTTCGAGACCAGCCTGAGCAAGAGCAAGACCCCGTCTCTACCAAAAAAATAGAAAGAAAATTAATTGGACAGCTAAAAATATATATAGAAAAAATTAGCCGGGCATGGTGGCACATGCCTGTAGTCCCAGCTACTCGGGAGGCTGAGGCAGAAGGATCACTTGAGCCCAGGAGTTTGAGGTTGCTGTGAGCTAGGCCAACGCCACGGCACTCGCCCCAGGCAAGAGAGTGAGACTCTGTCTCAAAAAAAAAAAAAAAAAAAAAAAAAGAAAGTTATGCATCAATACCTCCTGGAAAATCCTAGTAATGGCCAACCATCCAGTAATTTGGGGTATCATCTGCTTTATATATCTACCTCCCTATCTACACCATAAAACTTCTTCGAGTGCCTGAACTGCTTTAGTATATCCTTACTTATGCACCCACTAAAGTGCTTTTGCTCAGAGTAGGTGATCAATAAATGTGAAATTGATTAATCAGGTAATTCAAGACTACAGAGAGGTGCAAAATCATGGAAGCTAAGGAGTGATAAAAGGCTCATTGACTTAGTGGCCATACAACCATATTTTCCTCTGGCTTCTCTATTTTTAAAAAAGGCCTCTTACACCATGTTTGGAGAGAATTTCACTGGCTCCAGGACTTTGGGCCCTGCTCTAGAAGTAGGAACCTTCAGAAAACATACTGAATGCTTTCCAAACACCCCCCTGACCCGCTGCCTGACAGCCACTTGAGAAACTTTTTCCTTAATTTCAATTTCTCACCTTCCCTAGGGATCTTTCTCCTGGAAGATAGGAGGTACATCTTGGGGAAGACTTCAAGGGATAAGCCTGGAATAAGCTGCTTGAGAGAAACAGAAGGGTTTATCATGTCCAGTTTGGGGAAAACATTGTTGGAGACAATATTAGTCACCGAATGAAAAAATAAAGACCATACTCCACCCTTGATTATATAGTGCCACTGTTGTCCTTAAGAGGGGGCATAGCTTTCAGTGAAAGACTTGGCATCCAACCCACTCTCTGCCTGATGCCTTCCCATCCTATCCCATACTACTTCTGAGGGGCTTAAATTCAAAAGAGCAGCATAATGGAGCTTTTACTCAGCTGACTAGCTGGGGGGTTGCTGTTTGCTATAGAAGTATAGGAGGTAGTGTTAGACAGACCTGGGGTCCATTCTAGCTCTTCCACTTCCTAGCAGTGAGACCTTGCACAAGTGGCTTAATCCATTTGAACTTAGCCAAACCTGAATTTTTATACTGGTAAATTAATAAAATTAATAATAATACCCATATCCCAGGATTATTCAGAAGAATAAATTTGATAATACTTCTTTTTTTCAGAATATTATGGGGGTACAAATGTTTTGGCTACACATATTGCTTTTGTACAGTTCGAGTCTAAGTGTGCCCATCACCCAGATAGTGTGCATTGTACCTGTTAGGTGTGATTTTACCCATTCCCTCCTCCCCTCTCCCACCTGCTTGATTTCTGTTGAGTTTTACTTCCTTATGTGCACATGAGTGTTGATTGATTGGTTCTAATTTAATAGTGAGCACATGTGGCATTTGTTTTTCCATTCTTGCGATACTTCACTTAGGAGAGTGGTCTCCAGTTCCATCCAGGTTGTTACAAAAGGTATTAGTTCACCATTTTTTATGGCTGAGTAGTACTCCATGGTACACATATACCGCATTTTATTAATCCACTCATGAATTGAGGGGCACTTGGGTTGATTCCACACCTTTCCGATTGTGAATTTTGCAGCAATAATACTTTTAAATCACTTAGCAGAGT
Organism: Indri indri; assembly: GCA_004363605.1. Lineage (NCBI taxonomy): Eukaryota > Metazoa > Chordata > Mammalia > Primates > Indriidae > Indri > Indri indri. The sequence goes on along the minus strand of RJWJ010026619.1, from coordinate 18,979 downwards.
AATCACTTGATTATTGCTGGTAGTTGTTCCCAACATCACAGTTTCATTATAATGATTCTTATAATAAATAATGGCTTCCTATCTTTGTGGGCATTATGGGAGGTCTCTGGGAAGCTCTGTTGCCTACAGCTTAAAAAGAACAGCTAGCTGAGTAGAACTCCATGGTATACATATACCACATTTTATGAATCCACTCATGTATTAATGGGCATTTGGGTTGTTCCCACACCTTTGCAATTGTGAATCGTGCTGCTATACACATTTGAGTGCAGATGTCTTTTTTATAGAATGTCTTTCGTTCCTTTGGGTAGATGCCCAGTAATGGGATTGCTGGATCAAATGGTAGTTCTACTTGTAGCTCTTTGAGGTATCTCCACATTGCTTTCCACAGAGGTTGTACTAGTTTGCAGTCCCGCCATCAGTTTATGAGTGTTCCTATCTCTCCGCATCCATGCCAATGTTTGTTGTTTTGGGACTTTTTGATAAAGGCTATTGTCACTGGAGTTAAGTGATATGTCATTGTGGTTTTGATTTGCATTTCCCTGATGATTAGAGATGTTAAGCATTTTTTCATATGTTTGTTAGCCATTAGTCTATCTTCTTTTGACCTAGCATCTCTTGTATTATCCTGGATAGAGCTGGAGCCCATTCTACTAAGTGAAATATCACAAGAATGGAAAACCAAGCACCACAAGTACTCACCATCAAATTGGTATTAACTGATCAACACTTAGGTATATATACACCTAATGGGTGTGGTGCGCACCATCTCAGGGATGGACACACTTGAAACTCTGACTCGGGTGGGTCAAGGGCAATATATGTAACCTAAACATTTGTACCCCCGTAATATGCAGAAATAAAAAAAAAACATAAAGAAAGAACAGTACGCTAGATTCATCTCCTCACATATTCAGGCCAAATTGCTTCTATCCAAGGTAATTATGTCTTTTACAAGTACAGCCTGCTTAAAAGTTAAGCATTGAAACCACAATGTTCCCAGTTATGGAAATCAAAGGTCCTGAACATTTCATTTAGGCTGTATCTCTTCTTCATTCTCAGAATCCAGTCCTTAAATGTTCTAGACCAGTGATTTTCACAACTTTTGAACAGCCACCTACCCCTTTTGTACCAAAGCAAAATCATATACAGAACCACAATACATAAAGCACATAAAAGTAATATTTTATTAGTATGAAATTTTTAATAGATTCATATGTATGAATATGAAAATTTGTACTAATTTTCAGTGCAAAAAGTGAAAGTAGGTACTAAGAATGTCAGTTGTAGTCTTCTATCAATGTCTATAATTCAATTTGTGCCTACATTTTTTCTACACGGTACTGAAAAAAGATTCACATAGATGTAGCAAGTGCAAAGGGCTACAGTTTGTTTCTTTGTTTTATGTTAATAGTAACTGATCCACAAATTTAAAAGAATACCAGTAGAAAAAAATTGTATGACCTTTTATAAGCTACTTAGCTTCCTTGAGCCTTGGTTTCTCTATTTGTAAACTAGGGATTGTAATAGTATCGATCTCAGGGGTTTCTGAGGATTAAATAAGACTTTGTCTGCAACATCTTTGAGGAATTTGGCATACTTTTCAGAATGCTTGGCACATAAGCTATCAGTAAATACTAATTGGTACTATCATGATCAACGGCACTACCAGCAGCAGCTTCTAGTTGAATTCCTTAAATCATACAGCAACATAATTGGTAAGTAGATTTCTTAGCTCACTGCATCTTCATTGTTCAGTGAAAAACACTTTTTAAAAATCATCTTACAGCATTATAAAATACTTAATCTCAAATGCCCATGTCTATCAGATATTAATTCTAGGTTCTATAGTACACAATTTGGAAATCACTGGTGTAGAAGTTTGACTAGGTTTCTGCAAAGTCCTTGCCAGGTAGCTTATGAGCTTTTCGAGAGCAAGGGCTATGTTTTATTTACTTGTATATTTTTTGCAGTGCCCGAGACAGCAGATGTCCAAAAATTATTTCTTATATTATATTCAGGTTCATTTCTCTAGATTATAAAGAAACTTCCAATCACCCTAATTGCCTTTCCATTTAAAATGAAATTTTCTTTTTGTCCTCTTCCTTAGTTTTCTCCGCCATTACTATACATTTTTTAAATTCTCTCCTAAATCAAGGGTCTCAACCGTTTGGTGGTAAGGAGTTCCTCAGTTCCTCAGCTGGAACTTGCAAATTTTGAAGGCCTTAATACCCTATGAAAAAGGAAAGCAAGTTAGTAATTTAGCATTAATCTCTCACGGGAGAGGCAAGAAACATTTGATTTTAGATATGACAGTTTCTGGTTATAAAAGTCGCTTTTAGCAACCATCTAAAAGTCATTAGCAGTCAGAGCAAAGCCATTCTATTACATATAATTCACTCCCAGAGTTGATATTTCTCGTAGTAAAATCACAAATGCCATAAAACCCTGGCAGCTGGATATTAATACAACCTGTCCTTATGTTCCAGTAGGCAAATTTAGATTCTCATTGCTTAAAGAGTCAGAGAACTCCTATGTTCCTGCCTTCCTTTCTTCCTTTCTTCCTTCTGTCCTTCCTAACACAAACATTTTTTCACCATCACCATCAATACCACCATCATCACTTCTTCCCCTCAAGTAATTAAAAGTATAGCAGGGAAGACAAACACACAAACAGATTTTCTTCACATTTTATTGCATAGCATTCTAATTGAAATAGGCAAAGTATATTATAAAAGCAGAGAGCAAAGCAGCACCTAAAGCAGCCTTTGTGGGACATCCTAATGGCTAAATAAGAGTTGTTCAGGGAAAGGGGTGAAGACAGAAAGAAAGACTCTTTCCGGCAGAGATTGCTGCACTGAGCGTAAAACCAGGATAAGAACCAGCATGGTGTGTGCAAAAAAAACTCTAAGTAGTTCTGTGTTAAAGAAGCATGAAGTTCCAGATAGAAATTGATGAAAAAGAAGGTCAGAATAGGTAGGTACCAGATCAAGTAGGACCTTGCATAAGGAAAGAAGCATGATTGCTCTGGCTAGGACTTCCAGCACTAAGTTGAATAGAAGCGCTGATAGAGGGCAGTCAGACAAGAGAAGGAAATCAAGGGCATCCAAATGGGGGCAGAAGAGGTCAAACTATTGCTCTTTGCTGACAATATGATCTTATATCTAGAAAACCCCAAAGATTATGCCATGAGACTACTGGAATTGATAAACAAATTCAGTAAAGTCTCAGATTACAAAATCAATGTACAGAAATCTGTAGCATTACTATATACACCAACAACAGTCAAACTGTGAACCAAATCAAAGACTCAATAATCTTCACAATAGCAACAAAGAAAATAAAATACCTAGGAATATATTTAACTAAGGAGGTAAAAGACCTCTACAGGGAGAACTGTGAAACACTGAGGAAGGGTATAGCGAGGATGTAAACAGGTAGAAAATGATATAATGCTCATGGGTCGGCAGAATCAACATTGATAAAATGTCTGTACTACCCAAAGTGATCTACAGATTCAATGCAATCCCTATTAAAATACCAAATCATTTTTTGGAGATCTATAAAAAATAATTCTATGCTTCATATGGAAACAGAGAAGACCCCATATAGCAAAAGCAATCTTAAGCAAAAAGAACAAATTGGGAGGCATCAATTTACCAGACTTCAAGCTGTACTACAAGGCTATAGTAACCAAAACAGCATGGTACTAGCACAAGAACAGAGACATGGACCAATGAAACAGAACTGAGAACCCAGATATAAAACCATCCTCATATAGCCATCTGATCTATGACAAAGCAGACAAAAACATACATTGTGGAAAACAATCCTTATTCAATAAATGGTCTAGGAAAATTGTATAGCCACATGTAGAAGACTGAAACAAGATCCGCACCTCTCATCTCTCACAAAAACCAACTCACAGTGGATAACAGACTTAAACCTAAGGCATGAAACTATAAGAATTCTAGAGAAAAATGTTGGAAAAACTCTTATAGACATTGGCCTAGGGAAAGAATTTATAAAGAAGACCCCAAAGGCAATCACAGCAACAACAAAAATAAACAAATGTGACCTGATCAAATTAAAAAGCTTCTGCAGAGCCAAGGAAACTATCACGAGAGCAAACAGACAACCTACAGAACGGGAGAATATATTTGCATCTTACACATCCAATAAAGGGCTGATAACTAGAATCTATATAGAACTCAGGAAAATCAGCAAGAAAAATCAAACAATCCTTTCAAAAAGTGGGCAAAGGACATGAACACAGACTTTTCAAAAGAAGAAAGACTAATGGCCAAGAAACATATGAAAAAATGCTCAACATCTCTAATCATCTGGGAAATGCAAATCAAAACCACAATGACATATCACTTATCTCCAGTGAGACTGGCCTTTATCAAAAGGTCCCAAAACAACAAATTTTGGCATGGATGCAGACAGATAGGAACACTCATACACTCCTGGTAGGACTGCAAACTAGTACGACCTCTGTGGAAAGTAATATGGAGATACCACAAAGAGCTACAAGTAGAACTACCATTTGATCCAGCAATCCCATTACTGGGCATCTACTCAAAGGAACAAAAGACATTCTATAAAAAAGACATCTGTACTCGAATGTTTATAGCAGCACAATTCACAATTGCAAACAGGTGAAAACAACCCAAGTGACCATCAATACATGAGTGGATTCATAAAATGTGGTGTATGTATATCATGGAGTTCTACTCAGCCACAAAAAACAATGGTGATCTAGCACCTCTTGTATTATCCTGGATAGAGCTGGAACACATTCTACTAAGTGAAATATCCCAAGAATGGAAAAACAAGCACCACATGTACTCACCATCAAATTGGTATTAACTGATAAACACTTAAATGCACATATAGTAGTAACATTCATCGGGTGTTGGGCAGATGGGAGTGGGGAGGAGGGGATGGGTACATTCACAGCTAATGGGTGAGGTGTGTACCATCTGGGGAATGGACATGCTTGAAGCTCTGACTTGGGTAGGGCAAAGGCAATATATGTAACCTAAACATTTGTACCCCCATAATATGCTGAAATAAAAAAATGAAAACAAAAAAATGAAAAGAAGCCTTAAATTTATTATGTAAGTGATAGTGATCTACTAGATGATTCTAGTATAAGGGTAGCTACTGGAAGGCTAGTAGGATGGTTGGGTGACAATTTTCCCAAGTAGTCCAATAAATAAGAGGTTACAATAAGGGCAGGAACTAGGGCAAGGATTGTAGAAGTGAAGTACAAAAAAATTAAATATTTAGAGCTGGGCCTGGTGGCACATACCTGTAGTCCCAGCTACTCGGGAAACTGAGACGGAAGGATGGCTTGAGTGCAGGAGTTCAAGGCTGCAGTGAGCAATGAATGCTTCACTGCACTCCAACCTGGGTGACAGAGCAAGGCTCCATCTCAAAGTAAAAAAGAAAAAGAAATATTTAGGGGACAAAATTGGCAGGGTTTCATGACCTAGTGCACATGGGGTAAGGGAAAGGGAAGTTATTGAGAAAAACTACCATGCTAGGTTTCCAGCTAGTAATGTCAGTGACTGATAGGGATGACACAGGAAGAGGGGGACATTTAGGAGGGATTAAGACTTGACATCAGTTTCAGATATAAGTTTGAGATGTCCGCCCTCCTTTGGTCCATGCAAGTGGAAACAACCATATGACAGTTGGAAATACCAGTTCTTGGTAGAGGTTTGGGCTGCATGTAGATAAGGGGATGATGGACATATTGATCGTAGTTGGAACTGTAGGAATGGATGAGCTTACTCAAGGAGAACATGTAGAATAAAAAGAACAGTGATTTGAGAATTGAGTCCAGGCACAACACCAATATTTAACAAATATTTCCCGAGTGCCTATGCTAAATGTAGTCAGGCCCTGTGCTCAAGCACTTTACAACCTACTGAAAGATAATACTGAGTTTCAAACTGTTCCTCAGTGTCGGGGTTCTGAGGTGCTACAGGGGACAAGGAAGAGGCTGAGCAGCCCCTTCACTCATGCTTTAATTAGAACAGCTTCACTTCTAGTGTGTGTGTGTTTCTTTTTCCATTACATGTTTGGTTTGGGTGGAGGATGGATGAGGATACTATTTCTTAAAAAAGAGAAGTTTGTTTTCCATCCTTGTAATACTTCACTTAGAAGAATGGGCTCTAGTTACAACCAGGTTAATACAAGAGATATTAGTTCACCATATTGGAACTAATTGATCAACACTTGTGCACATATGGAAGTAATATTCATCAGGTGTCAGGCAGGTGGGAGGGAAGAGGAGGGGATGGGTAAATTCACACCTAACGGGTGTGGTGTGCGCTGCCTAGGGGATGGGCATGCTTGTAGCTTTGACTTGGGTGCAAAGGCAATTTATGTGACCAAAGTGTTTGTACCTCCATAATATTCTGAAATTTTTAAAAAAAAGAAAGAAAGAAAGAAGTTTGTCAACCAAACTTTACTCTAAAAGATTGATTTTAATATAGGAAACAACACAAATATTCAGAATGAATATGTGGCTCAAACTGTTTTTGGTGAAAAGGAAGGACTGAGATCAATGTCAAAATATTGGTGATGGCCAGGCACGGTGGCTCACACCTATAGTCCTAGCCCTCTGAGAGGCCGAGATAGGAAAATTGCTTGAGCTCAGTAGTTCGAGACCAGCCTGAGCAAGAGCAAGACCCCAACTCTACAAAAAATAGAAAAAATTAGCTGGGCATAGTGGCACATGCCTGTAGTCCCCACTACTCAGGAGGCTGAGGCAGGAGGATGGCTTGAGCCCAGGAGTCTGAGGTTGCAATGAGCTATGATGATGCCACTGCACTCTACCAGAGGCAACAGAAAGAGACTCTGTCTCAAAAAAAAAATTGTTAATGATGTATGGCTGGTGTTCAGTTCTGTTTCACTCACGTTAGCATCATTAAATCATCATTCATTACTAATTATGAAAGAATAAAGGGAAAGTTGAAGTATGTATATTTTAGGAGGTGCCTGCCCAATGAGGTATTGGGTACATGAGGGAGGACTTAATAAGGTAGATTCTTAAATAGTATGTTACTGAATTTGTAAATGATCAGATGAACAATTAGAAGCCATTGTACTCCAGTGGGCTTCTGCCATTGTGTGTGTTTTAGAATTATCTATAATAGATTACAAAGCAGACAGGAGTTCCCAATAATTAAAGATCACCAAAAACTGAGGAAGTAAGCCACCATAAACAGGAATCAGCAAAAACAAAAATGAGCAGATTTATGTCCTCAAGGACTTCAGATATTTGGAATATTTATGTATGATGTGTTAAAAAATTAGGGATATATCACAAAGATGAGCAAGAAAGCAATAAGAGACAAATAGGAATTATTAGGCAAATTTGAAAAATAAGTAAATGGAACTTATAGAAATGAACAATATATTTATTAAAATAAGAAATGCAGTGACTGGTTAAAACAAGAGATAAGAGCACAAGTAAAGAGAAAATAAGTGAGCTAGAAGAAAAATCTAAAGTTATCTACAATGGAGACAGAAGGACAAGGAGTTGGAATATAAAAAATAAGAGAGGTGGAATACAGAATGAGAACACTTACCACATATCTAATTAGAGCCCCAGAAGGAGAGAGTAGAGGGAACTCAGGAGAGGAACTATTTGTATCCATAATGGCTGAGAATTTTCCAGAACTGATGAAAGATATGAATCCTCAAATTTGGAAACACAATGTATACCAAAACAGTATGAGAGAGTTAGAGAGAGAGTTAGAGATAGAGGTGGGGGGATCTTAGCCTAGACACGTTATGGTGAAACTTCAGGAAATCATCGATAAAAAAATATTAGCAGAGAGACAAATTGCTTACAGAAGGAATGACAGACTGATAACAGATCATTTACCAATCACAATGGAATGTAAAATTTAATAGTAATGCAAGAAGAAATTCACAAATCTACCATCTTAGAGGGAGATTTAAAAACATCTCAATCACTGATACTGTAAACAGATAAAAAATTAGGAAAGATACAGAATATTTGAACAACCTAACAATATTGATATAATGAATGTTTATGGAACACTGCATCCAGCAATTAGAGAATACATGTTCTTCTCAAGGAGACATGGAGCCTATGTAAAAATTGACCATATATTGTGCCCTAAAGCAAATTACAACAGAATTTAAAGAAATCCATATCTACAGAACATGTTGTCTGAACACACTGAAATTAAGTTAGAAGTCAACAGCAAAAAGAAAATTTTCAAAATCCCTATGCATTTAGACATTTAAAACACACATTAAAAAATTGTAATAAAATTAAACAATAGAACTGAATGATAATGAAAATACTACTTATCAAAACTTGTAGGATATAGTAAAACTTATACATTGAAGAAAATGTACAGTACTCAATGTTTATAATAAAAAATGAAGATTGAAAATAATCATAGAGGCATTCAGCTTAAGAAGTTAGGAAAAGAAAGATAGAATAAATCTAAAAAAGTTGAAATAATACAATTAGGAGCATGAATACCTAACAGGTACCATGAACACTATTCAGGTCATGGGCACGCTAATAGCCCTGGCTCAAGCATTATAAAACGTATCCATGTAACAAAAACATTTGTACCCCCTTAATATTTTGAAATTAAAAAAAAAGAAAATAAATATGCAATGGAAAGGATCACTAAAGTCAAAGTTGGCTCTTTGTAAAGAATAATAAAACTGAAAAGCCTCTGGCAAGGAAAAAAGGTCACAAATAATCAATATCAGTAATTATAAAGGGGATGTAACTATAGATGTTCCAGGTATTGAAAATACAATAGGAGGATATTGTGACCAACTTTATGTCAATAAATTTTGATTAAAATGAAATAGACAAATTCCTAGAAGAATAATTGTCAAAGAAATGCATTCTGCAAAGTTTCTGAAAAACTTTATGAAACAGATTATCCCAGTCTTTATATAATTTTTTTTAGAGAATAGAAAGTGTAGGAGTGCCCTGCCAACTCATTCTGTGAGATCAGGATAAATTTAAGGGGGAAAAAGAGACAATGGCAAAAAGCGAAAGGAGAATTATTGGCCAGTTTCTTTTATGAATATGAATGTAACAATCCTAAACAAAATATTAGAGAACTAAATACAGTAGGGTATAAGAAAAAAATTCCAAATGACATGTCGAGTTAATCTCAGGAATGCAACAGTGGTTTTAACATTAGGACATATATAAATGCAATTTACCACATTAGTAGATTAGAAAATGAAAAAAATATGCCCTTCTCAGTAGAGAGATTTTCATGCAATGGATAACTCCCTGACAATTCATTTGCCCTTCATAGAGGATGAAACATTTTTAAAGCAATAAGCAGTTAAGTTTTATGTCTCAGATTTCAGTTTGGCTACTCCCTGTTAACATGCAAATATTACAAATTTTATTTTAGTTAAAAAAACATAATTTCCTGATTACAAAAAATATATCTTCATTGTAGAAAGTAGAAAAATAAAGAAAAGCACAAAGAAGAAAACTAAGATTATCTGTAATTCCACAATCCTTAGCTTTTTGGTGCATAGTCTTCCAAAAGTTTTTGTGTATATGTGTAACATTTGTAATTTATAGGAATGTTATCATACTGTACATATTACTCTGTTGTAACCTCCTATTTTCATTTATCAATATCATCAACATATTTCATATCCTCTCCCTAATAGTTTTTTGTTGTTTTTTTTTTTTTTGAGACAGGGTCTCTCTCTCTGTTGGCCTGGCTAGAGTGCAGTGACGCATGATAATAACTCACTGCAACCTCAAACTCTTGCCTCCTGCCTCAGCCTCCTGAGTAGCTGGGATTACAGGCACCCACCACTACACCCATCTCATTTTGCTATTTTTTGTAGAGACGGGGTCTCGCTCTTGCTCAGGCTGGTCTTAAACTCCTGGCCTCAAGCGATCCTCCTGCCTTGGCCTCCCAAAGTGCTAGGATTACAGGCATGAACCACCACACCCAGGACAATAGTCTTATACATCATCTTTTAATGACTACCTTGTATCATATTGAATGAATATATCGTACTTTATTCAGTTACTCCCTTACTGTTAGACATTTTAGGTTGTTTTCAACATAAATTCTTAAAAATAGTACTGTGATTAACACTTACAGCTAAGGCTTTATACTTACCTGTGATAAGTATAAAGCCTTAGGATACTTAAATATAAGTAAAATTACAAAGTCAAAGAACATGTACATTTCTAAAGAATTAAGAAATTACCATTTTAAGACACATATCCAAGTACATATATGAACTTAAGATATAGTGAATGTAGCATCTCAAATCAGTTTTTTGGAGATAGTTGACTAATAATTGTTTTGAAAAAGTGAAATCTGTGTTGCATGTAGAACACCTGAATATATGTCAGTACAGTAACATCTTAAATATAAGAGATAAAAACTTAAAAAATTCTAGAAGAGAATTTAAGGAAATATTCTCGTAAGTGTAGAGTAGGGAAAGACTTTCTAAGTATGTTATAAAATCTGAAAGCATAAAGGAAAATATTGGTACATTGGACCACTTTCTAAATTTTTTGTGTGTCAAAAATATATCATGAAAAAATTAGTAGGCAAATGCCACATTTGGGAAAACATTTACAACATACGCAAAAGAAAGGCTTAATTCATTGCCATATAAAGAAGTGAAGGCTATCTGTTGTTTATGTGTGTGTATTAATATTTAAACACACACATACATACATAAATATACACTTGGGCCTTTTTCAAGAAAGAAGTCAAAGCTTTCTCTTTCAGCATTTTTCAGGCTGGGAGCTGGAAAAGAGATTTTCTGAGACCAGATTGTAAATTACAAAAGGCTTTTTACTCTGGGGTTCAGGTGAGATGAGGCAGCAATTTCACCCTGCTGTATTTGGACCCCAGATAGAAGGCATATTCCTTTTATTATTGCTCTCAGATGCATCTCTGTTCTTGAACTAAGGGCAAAAATAAGTGGGCTATGAAAATCCGGTTGTGACTATTAAAATGCTGATAATTAATCTATTCCAAGCTAAAATGAGTAATGAGATAACACCATTTGTATGTGATTTATGGCTAAAGTCTTTAATATTATAGTAAAGAAGTCTTGTATTTTAAGAGACTGCGAAGGAAAGAGGAGAGAGGAAAGGAGAGAGAGCAAGCAGAATTAAACTACAAACCTAGGGACTTCTGTTTCCCAGGGTAGTAATAGCAAAATATTCGCCCAGCAGTAAACAGAGCAGAGAAACCACTTCTTAGATTATTGTCTTAGACACATGTTCCTAGCAAATATTAATCTTTACTAACCTTCACCTTATAATAAAGGAGGCTTAGTATTGGTCTTTAGAAAAGAAATGTTTTATTGGCATCCATGTAGTCTGGATACAGAGTCTTATAGAAATCATAAAGCATGCCTTGACTGGTAGTCATGATGACAAAGATAGAATGGCTTTCAGTCACTGAAAGGAACACAGTAAACTCTGAAATCAGCCATCTCCACTATCTTTCTCAATGTGAGACTGACAATCCTTAGCTTACAATTCAGTGTGACCTCTATGTTAAACAAATAGGAAAACCAGAGTCGGCTGGGAATTTTGGAAGCTTTTCCGTTATCTGGATTTATGTACATGGACGGGCTTTTCCATGGTCCCTTTTCATTATCAAACTTTCAAATGGTTAATAATGAAAGATACTAGGGTGAATCATTTCATTGGATTATTCAATGGTTATTAAAATCTGTTGCTGTCCCTGGGTGTCTCATCTTCCATCCAGCCCTAGCATTTTGTGTGTTGAAAAGAACATTGCCTGAAGGGAAAACACTTGGACAAACAGTACAGTTGGAATCAATCCAGCTAAAAACTTTGAGGCATGTTCCTGACCCAAATAGGAACATACCCTATTGTCTTTTTGCCCTAGTTTTGCTTCGTTTGTAATATCTAAAAAGTTGCAGTTTTGAACAAATTGCAGTATTATTGATTGATACCAATCTAGAATATAAAAGTAATTTGGAAATTTACAAATTAGCTAGGTCTAGTACTTATGAATGGCACAAAACAGAGAATCCTAGAGACTATTTAAAACCATTAACCAGGGCAGAATCTAGCATAGTACATTGAATTGGGTATTTAATAAATATTTGTGAAATTGAACTGAATGAATTCATAAAACAGCATTCTTTCTTAATGCCTTGCTAAAAAAAATCTTCAGTGGCTTTCCTGTTAATAAGAAATCCAAGTTCAACTCATCTTCCCGTTCTGTGCCCAGCAGTAGCCACCAGCTTTATTTCATGCTACCTACTTATGTGCCTCCTTCGCCATGGCCAGCCAAATAGATATAATGCCTCCCAAGCTCTTGACTGGCCATACTACAAAAAGGATGCTTTCCCTTCAACTTATCCAAATACTTCACATCCTTCTATTTACATCGTGTATTCTACATCCTTCTGCTTATTCTGCCATGACGCTGTAGCTCCAAAGTGTTTATTCCCACCTTTCTCTTTTGCCTTTCCCTTTCGTTTGGCTCTTATCAAGTATACTTATTGGTCTATCCAAGTTTCAGCTTTGTCAGCCTTTTTCCTCAACCAGATTATCAACGCCTAGAAGTGAGGGGATCCTGTCTCATATCTTTCTGTATGCCCTATCTCTTTTTTCTGGGTTCTTAATCTAGGGTCTTAACCAAGGGAAAGAATCTCTTAAGGTCTGTACATAGAACTACATTTCAGTGTAATGTATTTCTTCTGTAATTCTACAGGTCTTATTTTATTTTTGAATTTTTTTCATTGAAATAGAACATCCATCCAGAAAAGTACAAAAATTGTAAGTGTAAAACTCAATGAATTATTAATATTACAAGGCAAATATAATTGTATAATTAGCAACTAGAACAAGGAATAAAAATATTACCAGCACCACAGAAGGCAGAACCCTCCTGACTTCTATCACCACAGATTAGTTGTGCCTGTTCTTGAACTTTAATAGGAATTACTGTTATGTGTTTTAGTTTATGCATTTAAAAACATTGTTCTGAAAAGGTGTTCAAAACCTTCAGCAAACAGCCAAATGAGTCCATGGCACAAACAAACAAACAAACAAGCAACAACAATAAAACTTTTAAAAGGTACAGAACTATGCACAAACTCAGGCTTTCCCAGTTCTAAGATTTCTGAGTCTGATTCTTTACATAAAATGAGGGGCAATTTAAAGTAGTAATTGCAAAAGTAAAGTGACTCAGAATCTGATAATGCCTAAAATAGATGGGCAGTGCCAAGGGTTTATGAAGATTGATTCATCATTAGTCAGTTCTTGCTGAGAGGGCAGGGTGGGGAGAGTACTTTTTGACTTAGCAAAATGAGCTTTATTTAACAATTTTATCATATATTGCTCATGGCATTGTGTTTTTCTCTTTCACAATAATTTTAAGAATAGTAACCTGTTTTGGAGACTAAACTCTCACGTCATCTAGCACAGAGTTTTGTGTTTAAAAAGAGCTTAATAAGTATCTGCTTATTCATTTTGTGCTTCAGTTGGCCATTTTAAAACAAAATGTCAGCTAATTAGTGCTTTCAAAAAGGTACATTTTTTGGTCTAATTGGCTGTTTTTAACAGACTTCAGTGGAATTTGTTTGCTTGGCATCAGTTGTAGAGAGATGTATTTGCACTGAGGGTGGACAACATTACATGGACCTACAAGTATGGGCACAGACTGATCTACCTAATCAAGAAAAGCTGAAAATAAGTGTCAGTTCCCTACAGTGTTTTTGTGATATGAATGTATTGGTATACTTCTCCATGTGGTCTGTTTAAGGGAGCTAGATGGTTCTGCTTGTTCTTTTTGCCTAGCATTTTTATTGTCCTGAATATCTTTTATTCATTCAATGTCATTCTTTTGGAGTGCTTACTGTGCATACAGCACCATATTCAAGGGTTGTGGCAGATGAAAAAGAAACAGAATATGCTAGTCCCAATCATCTAGTAATTTAATAACTAGTTTCAGAGGAAAGATATAACAAAAAAGAGCTAAAGAAAAGTATAAGCTTGACTATATTTAAACAAAACAATAAATGTTAAAGACATTAAAAATTATTGAATGTTCAGTGAGTAAACTCCCTTTGGGGAGGATGAGGAAAACCTTAAAGTTTTCCTCTTTAAGGAAAGAGGATCATCACCATTGTGGCTAATTCAGAATTTCTATATTGAAGAGGCTTAGGGGGCAGCAATCTGAGTAGAAAGGAGGCCTCAGAGACTTGTCCTGATGCTCCATTTACATTAACAAACACACTGTTCTTACGTGGATTATATGTTTATTTGTGGTGGATCTTGAAGAATAGTTGGGGCCTGGCTTAGCGAAGAAGAGTCTTTTTGGTTGAAGATTCACAATCTACTGTGGGTACAACTGACTTTGTGAAAGATATAATGTGTAAGATGAGGTTTCTATTCTCAAAAAAGTTGCAACCTACACAGAGAGGCATGATATACATGCATAGAAAGTCATTGCAAATAGAAAGAACTTTGAAATAAGTGCCAATTTTAAGTAATAAGTGATCAAAGGAGAGAGAGAAATAAGCATTTGTCTAGGTGCTCAGGGAAGCCTTTCTGGATCAAGTAGAACTTGAGCTAGGCCTTAAAAGAGATGTGGAAATTGGATAGGCAAAGAAAGAGGGAGCTCAGGTAGAATTATATTGATTGTCTTCTCTGACTTCCCAGTCAGCACTGAACTCTCTTCCTGTGACTCACCTTCTGAATGACATCATTTTATAAATCTTAAGTGTATAAGTGCCTTGAGTTGATTTTGAATTGTAAGCCTTATTTCCCCAAACAGCCAGTTGGATGATTATTTAGCATTGGGAGGTAGTGCTGGATCATACCTTTCTGTCCTGAAAGAGTTAACAGGGCTTCTATAGGTATCCAACCAGGAGTTCAGGCACTGGGCCACAGACTTTAGATAAGAGAAATGCCTTTGTGCTGGAGTGCACTTAATGAGAGAGAGCACCTCTGTCCCGACACATTTGATGAATTCACTCAATTTGGGAAAAGCTAGGCCACTGCACAGATGTTGAACTGAGTAAAGAAAAGTCTTCCTTCACCTTCTTCATTCCAAGGTTGTGAATTCATTCTTGGGAGGCCTTGAAAAGGAAGAGTAGAAAGAGTGGGAGGGGTGAAGGTGGGGGATACAGAGTTTCTGACCTGAATTCCACAACAGAGGAATGTGTGAACAGTGAGAGGCACAGGTACAGGCTAGTGCTCTCACATACCTGGGGAAAACAGTTTTTATACAACTCTCATTACTCCTACTCCATAGACAGTTGATGGTTTGCTCCAAAGAATTAATATTTTTATTTATTTTATTTAATAATTTATTTGTATTTAGTAATTTTATTTATTAATATTTAGCAATATTTTTATGTCCCAGAGTTTGGGTAATGACAAGGAGGGTATCATGAGAAGGAGAAGAAATTAACATTTTTAAACCCTTAAACATATAAAAGAAATTGGCTATAAGAATGTCCAACATGAATGGTTTAATGCTGGTTAAAGCTGTCATGGATCAGCCATGTTTAAATGAATATTAAGAACACAAATCATGTTTGTTCTGATTCATCATAAAACTACAAGATGGTTAACTGAGAGAGAAAATGAGGTCAACCCCTCTTATTATGGAATCTTTTAGAAAAGCTAGTTAAATGTATTTTGGACTGTCTTGGTGAGGGACTCATGGGACAGAAGTTAGGTTCAGAAAATGCAAAACATCTGCTGGCATAAGCATAGTACATTCGTTCAAGCTGCCATGCAAACTATATGGGCAAATATAAAATATAATTTAGAGCACATAGAAAGGTTAAGGAAAGGTGGAGAGTGGATTCTCTGCTTAATCAAACTGACAGGATAAATCAAGTCATTTCTATTTTATGAGACATAACGTTTTCTAGATATTAGGTTAAGGAAAAATATGAGATACCTATAGTTACAGTATCCACTCATTGTAATTTTTCTCTTATGATAGTTTTCCTTTGAGATTGATGAGTACTATCTGTGGGGGTTTTTCTTCTCACCTAAAGAATAATGCTTTCAGCTGATGGGGCACATTTCACAGTGCACACAGAATCTACTGTCATAGAGAATAATCCCCGTAAACCCCTAAACTGATAAGTTCTTCCCGCTTTATTTTTTTTCTTTTCTTTTTTTTTATTTCAGAATATTATGGGGGTACAAACATTTTGGTTACATAAATTGCTTTGTACCATTTGAGTGAAAGTAATAAGTGTGCCCATCACCTAGATAGTGTGCATCGTACTCATTAGGTGTGAATTTATCCATGCCTTCCTCCCCCCTCCCACCTGCTTGATTTCCGATGAATGTTATTTCTATATATGCACATAAATGTTGATCGATTAGTTCCAATTTAATGGTGAGTACATGTGGTGTTTGTTTTTCCATTTTTGTGATACTTAGAAGAATGGTTTCTAGTTCTATCAGGTTAATACAAGAGGTATTAGTTCACCATTTTTTATGGGTGAATAGTACTCCATGGCATACACATACCACATTTTATTAATCCACATGGATTGATGGGCACTTGAGTTGTTTCCACATCTTTGCAATTGTGAATTGTGCTGCTATTAATATAAACATTTGAGTGCAGATATCTTTTTTATAGAATGTCTTTTTTTCCTTTGGGTAATTACCCAGCACTAGGATTGCTAGATCAAAGGGTAGTTCTACTTGTAGCTCTTTGCAGTATCTCCATATTATTTTCCATAGAGGTTGTACAAGTTTGCAGTCCCACCAGCAGTGTGTATAAGTGTTCCTCTCTCTCCACATTCATGCCAACATTTGTTGTTTTGGGACTTTTTGATAAAAGGTATTCTCACTGGAGATAAGTGATATGTCATTGTGGTTTTGATTTGCATTTCCCTGATGATTAGAGATGTTGAGCATTTTTTCATATGTTTATTGGCCATTAGTCTGTCTTCTTTTGAAAAGTTTCTGTTCATGACTTTTGCCCACTTTTTAATGGGGTTATTTAATTTTTTTCTTGGTGATTTGTTTGAGTTCTTTATAGATTCTAGTTATCAGCCCTTTATTGGATGTATAGCATGCATATATTTTCTCCCATTCTGTATGCAGTATATTCACTGTAATGATTGTTTCCTTGGCTATACAGAAGCTTTTTAATTTAATCGGGTCCCATTTATAATTTCATGTCTTAGGTTTAAGTTTATTATCCATTGTGAGTTGATTTTTGTGAGAGGTGAGAGATGCAGATCCTGTTTAAGTCTTCTACATGTGGCTATCCAATTTTCCTAGCACCAAGGATTGTTTTACACAATGTATGTTTTTGTCTGCTTTGTCAAAGATCAGATGGCAATATAAGGATGGTTTTATATCTGGGTTCTCAGTTCTGATCCATAGGTTTATGTCTCTGTTCTTGTGCCAGTACCATGCTATTTTGATTACTATAGTCTTGTAGTATAACTTGAAGTCTGGTAAATCAATGCCTCCCAATTTGTTCTTTTTGCTTAAGGTCGCTTTGGCCATATGGGGTATTCTCTGGTTCCATATGAAGCATAGAATTCTTTTTTCTAGATCTGTGAAAAATGATGTTGGTATTTTCATAAGGATTGTGTTCAATCTGTAGATCACTTTGGGTAGTATAGACATTTTAACAATGTTGATTCTGCCGGTCCAGGAGCATGGTATGTTTTTCCCCTGTTTACATCCTCTGCTATTTCCTTCCTCAGTGTTTCATAGTTCTCCCTGCAGAGTTTTTCAACTTCTTAGTTAAATATATTCCTAGGTATTTTATTTTCTTTGTTGCTATTGTGAAGGGTATTGAGTCTTTGATTTGGTTCTCAGCTTGACTGTTGTTGGCGTATATGAGTGCTACTGATTTGTGTACATCGATTTTGTAACCTGAGACTTTGCTCAATTTGTTTATCAATTCCAGTGGTCTTTTGGCAGAATCTTTGGGGTTTTCTAGATATAAGATCATATTGTCAACAAAGAGCGATAGTTTGACCTCTTCTTTCCCCATTTGGATGCCCTTGATTTCCTTCTCTTGTCTGATTCCTCTGGCTAGGACTTCCAGCACTATGTTGAATAGAAGTGGTAATAAGTTCTTCCCACTTTAAACTGTGAGTCAGAATCTGATGTTCCAGAGGTAACATGTGAAAGGTCATGCAGTAATCTGTTTATCCTTTGATGAAAAACTGTTTATAAACTTTTCTAGGAAGAGGTATTAATGCCCTTATTTTTCTTTCTGTAGTGCATTAAGTGACAAAGGCATGCAATGGTAAATTAGTTCAGGTTGGGGTGGAATTGGGATGATAATATAAAAAAATGCGTCACCAAGTAATCTACATAAATATATCATCCTAGTGAAAGTGGTATATGGCAACATAGAATTTCAAAACCTATATTCATATATGGATCATTTGTAATATTAATTTTTATTGAGTAATAATACACATTCAATAAATTATACAAACCTTAACTGTGCAGGTTAACATATTAAACAACCACCTAGATCAAGATTTGGAACATTTTCAGAACTGTACCAGGCTTGCTTCAATCTAACTTCTATCACAACAGATTAGTTTTGACTGTTCTTGAATTTATAAAAATGGAATGAAACAGTGTATATTCTTTTATGTCTAGTTTTTTTGTCTTATCACCTATGAGATTCATTCATATTGTTGCTAGTAGCATTTACAAGTAATTTTAATGCAAATTGATCAGTGAACAATTCAGTGATTCCAAAGTAGATAATAAATGCCTTCTATATGCCGGGCATTGTGCTAGATGCTAGGAATCCATAGCCCAGTTATATATGGTCCCTGCCTTCAAGGAACTAACAGCTTTAGTGGAGAAGATGGACAGGTTAAAAATAATAATATAGCCACACCCGCTTTTTGGGGAGGATTAGTGTTTACAAAAGATACCTTTCCCATCCTTTTACTT